>MKEJ01048240.1:0-17188 GCA_001753735.1 Embelia ribes | reverse complement strand
GTGTATAATGTGGTATTGCGTGGCATGATAATATATATATGGCATTAGTATAATGCATTAATATTGTGGCATTTGAATATTGGGAAAAATATTCAGGTAAGTGATCAGTCGACTAATAGTACTTAGAAGTTGACGGATTACTAATAAGTTGACTGATTGGAGGTATATGTCCACTTATTTGAAGTGTATGAATTTCCAGAAGTTATGTTTCTCAGTTGAACTGAATAAGTTAACTTATTTGAGGTATATGTCGACTTGTTCCAAAACAGTCGACCATTTTGGGTGTGTAAGTAGACTACTTGGGTGTTGTATAATTCTAGGGGGTGATTTTGCTCTCGGGTGGAGGAATATGTCGATTGTTTGTTTATATAAGTCGACTATTAAGTAGTTCATGAGATAAGACTTTTCTTCCACTTTATGCCATTTGCTTTCCTTTATTCCAAAAAAATAGATATAGAAAGGGAGAGTGGGGGTGATATGGAGATTTAAAATATCTCAATCTTCATGGTCTCATTTCATTTATCAAACGAAGTCGTTTATCAATAAGAAGTTCGTGTTTGGATTCTTTGTTGCAAGATCATTCGTTTAAGGTAAGTCTTGCCTTATAATTTGTTCATTCATAATGTCTTGGTTTCCGTTTTGATATAATTCGAAATAAAATTTGTATTCTTCTTTCTCATCTTGCATAAATCATGTTCTTCTATAGGTACATAGCATTTAGAGTTCATCGTCTAGATCGACTCAAGCGGGAAAGTGAAGGTGTTTTAGAGTTTCTAGCATGGCTTCATTCTTTGAGGTTTGGGGCACGGTAGTCAAATAATTCTAATATAAATTTGATGACTTCGATTATATGTTGTTGTGAAGCATGTGTATGCGTTAATGAGTTGTAGTTGCATGAGTAGAGTAACATATTTATTTAATTCACTATAATCATGTTATTGTGTAATAATTAACAAGTTAAAGTAGATGAGATTCATATTAATTGAGTAACCCATGTCATAACATTGTATGGCATAACACTCATTATTTGAAAAAGTATTATTTTTTGAGGAAAATGTGTTGTTTTGAAAGGCGGGAATTCAATTTGAAAATAACTTTCTATCACATTTATGTGTTACGAGATGATTACTTTCATGTGTTGTGTAGTTGAGTCTTTTCATTTCTTTTCAGGACACAAAGTATCAAATTTTATAAAATGTGGGAAAGTAATTAGGTCATATAGCCTTAATGTAAAAGTCGGAAAATCATATATGGGATTATACAATTGGTCGCATTGCCATGTGAGTGGTGGATTAATGAAGACTTGGTCGCATTTTCATGTTGGAGGCGGATCATAGCAATTTGAGAAGGTGTAGCGATACTCGTCCCAAATTTATGTAAGTAGTGAAAAAGGCCAGGGTGTGTCCATTGCATTCATAAATATTATTATATTTATATTCATGACATTGTTATTTATATGTTGTTGCATTCACGACATCATATAATATACTCTCTTTTTTATCGTAGAGCTAATTGACTAACCGTATACAATGCATTTCCTTTTCTTCTTCTATGTGTTGTTTTGTAGGTATGGAAGCGAGCATGGAGTATCAGTAGAAACTGAACTTAGCATTGTATATAGTTTTTGTGTAGTATGTTGGCACTGAGGCTCATTATGTTGTATTTTGTATGAGAATGCTTTGATAGTATAGTTGATGTAGTTGTAGCATGATGACAAAGATATATGTATGTTCTTTCCCTTACACATGAAGCGAAGAATATACGCACACCTTCTATCTTATTTGTTTTGGTGAGCATATAGCTTACAGTATTGTTGTAAACAAACATATTTACTTGGTATCAGTGTTGTATATATGTATATTTTTTTGGAGTTGGAGCTGACCTTCTTTCTTTCTTTTAGTATATATGTATATTTTTTGGAGTTGTAGCTGACCTTCTTTCTTTCTTTTAGTATAGTTTCTTTTACAGTATTGATGTTGTTATTAATATTGTAGAATGTAAGTAGTATCGTCCTATGGTGATGAATAGATGCGATGGAGAGATATGTGTAGGGGTTACCTTTCAGTTCTCGTTTATTTTCGTATTCCATATTATCTTTATCATACTTTATATTCGCATTCCTGGGTTCTCGGATTTTGGGACACGACTAATTCTTTATTTATTTTTCTTTTTGAAGGTGTTTCTTTCCAAATTAACGGCTACTAAAATCGGTTTTTGAATTCGCTTTTGCTAGAAAATTATGTCAATTTTTAATAATGGTGCAGTTTTAGACCTCTGTCACTTGTCACAATTCTGTTCTTACAAATAGTTTCTGAGTATAGTTAAAAATGGAGCTCGATCGATAAAACTATTTGGAAACGTTTTGAGATACTAGAAAAGAAAAGCTTAGCGAGCTCGGGACGGAAGTATATAAAAGTTGTTCCCTCCAATTAATTTTACTCAAATTGTGATATCTGTCCGCACAATTATGTGTCCCATAAAATTAGAATTTAAAACAATAAAAATTACGACAATATAAATTATATATATATATATATATATATATATATATCAAACTTACTATAATAGAAATTACAAAAATTAAATTTCATATAAGATCATACATAACGCTAAATATATACACACACACATACACATATATATATTCACATAACTATAAAATAACTTATCATAATAAAAATTACTAAAATTATATTTAAGTATTAAAATATTTTTAATAAATAAATATTTTTATGAATTGATTTTTACCAACGTAAGATTCTCCATAAAATTTGTATAATTGCCTCAATTAACATCAAATTTTCAAAATATTTTTTATATTAAGATTTTGACATGTCTAAAATTAACCTAAATATATATTAATTTTTTATAAAAATATTATCATAGTATAAATTCTACCAATAGATCTTTTACAAATTTATAAATAACTAAAAAAAGAAGAAGAGATACAAAAAGTATCATATCAAAAACAAATTATCAAAACTAATTTAATAAAATAATTAAAATTAATATGATATACAAAAGAAAATAATACACACAATCCTCACATCGTGCAAAATACACTCTAGTTTTAATAAAAAGTGCTACATTTGTAAGTTAATTTTAAGTTCAAGGCCAACTTTTAAACTACAACTCGTTTAGATTGTGAGATTAGCATTTGATCACCCACATCACATTCATTACCAAGTCAGTCTAACGTTGAAATACACAAAATTATTACATTTTAAAGATATGAAAACGAACCGGTACACTACCTTTAATTCAAAATCTAGAATTACCATAAATCCGTATTGAGGTGTTGTGTTTCCTCGAGAAACAAGTAGTTTTTCGAAAAGAAAAAAATATATATATGCTATTGAAACATTATCGATGCGATATGAGTTAGTTTCCCGACTCGTACCATTAGATGATTGCAGCTTATTAATTGGGTCATTATGTTTATTAAGAAACAACTGCAATTCTTCAGTGACTAGTTTAAGACGGTGTGTACAACTTTGGTGCAATTTATGTAGTCTATATTTTCACATTTCCCAGTTTTCTCCATTGCAACTATGTTGTTCTAATATTTTGGGTACCAAACGCTACTCTTATTAGACTCTCTAGGACAAAAAAGAACTCTTTTCTAGCAAACACACTCATCGTTTTCAAAACTCGTACTAAAAACTCGTTTCAAGGTAAATTTCTTGGGAAATTTGCGAAAATTAAATTAATATTTGTATCTATTGCAAAAATAGAATAACTTTAATATTTATTATAAAAATAAATTTTTTTCGTGCAAAAATACAAAATTCCCTTCTACACGGCTTATCACTCCTCTATTCTTACCTTCCTCAAAAGAGTACTCTTTATCTCCTTATATACCCTCCCTTCCCCCCCTCTCTCTTCCAAAAAACGGGTCTCTCTCTATCTTGGGCGTGATTCGGTATAGATAGGTCCAATTGTCATTTCGGTGTAGTTCTATGTAAAGGGACCCATCACTTTTTATATGAGTCATTGGATTATTATTATGGAGTAACCACAATCCTTGAATTAAAATATACTAAAAGAAAATTTCAAATAGCAAATAGGCATAGTACTTTTATTTATTTTTTATCAAAAAATTGCAGTTTTATTATTTTAATAATAAATTACTGTGATGAATTACGATAAACTATGATGAATTGTGATGGTGATGAATTATGACAAATTGTGATAAATTGTAATATTAAAAATAAGTGTGAGAAATTGTAATGAACTGCGATAAACAGTTCATCACAATTCATGACGGTTTGTCACACTTATTTATAATACCATTGAATTCATTGAGTGTATAGTATTAAATCTCATACCTGCACCGAACTGTATGGAGGTAACTTTTGGATCCACCTATACCGAAGTGTTCCCCCTCTATCTCCTTTTCTCAACTTCTATCTCACTATCTCCCACTTTCCCTCCCTTCTCCACTATAAATAGTAATGAAATGACTTATATTTTATATTTTTCCTCACTCTTTTTTAACATCATAAAATTTTCAAAATCGGATAAATATTAATTGTGTAGAATTAATATTGTGTTTAAATTATATAAAATTAATTACGTAGGATTAATAGTGTATTAATTAGGTTTCTCTACATTTTTTTTTTACAGTCATTCTTAAATAACATAGGATTAATGGTATGTAGAATTAATTATTTGTTGTATCTGTTATTAATATAATGTTTAGAAAACTCAATTCGTCACTTTTCGTCGTAGTCGTAACATATTTCATCATATGTTTGGCTACATTTCATATTTCGATGTTTGTCAAATATAAACTTATTTCATCATAGTTCGTCTTAATTTTGTCAATGTTCGTCACAGTTCGTGATGGACAAAAATGAACTAAGAGGACATCACACAGTGACAAAATGAAGTTAAACTAAGATAAAAAACTAATTATTATTATTTAAATTAAAATCTTCCAACAAACAATAATTTTAAAGAAGATGACAATGATATAAATTTGCATAAGTTTGGTGTGAGTTACTGAAAATAAGAAAGATTTTTTAGACAAAATAATATAACTATGTTTGTAAGGTTTTCAATTTGTCAAATGTATATCAAGATTATTTATCAAATAATTTGATGGTAATATTGTTTTCAAGTTTCTTTATAAATACTTTTTTCACGTATTATTTTAGATAATTCACAAATGTTTTTTTTTGTACTAATTCAACTCATTTATTATTGTTGTCTTCATTATTGTAGTTCAACTGTATTTATTATTTTAATTTTTCTTGTTATATTTGTTTTCTTCACGGATCGTCACAATTCGTGTTTATAACACATTTTTGTTAACTTGATTTGTCATAGTTCCACAACTTTTCACAATACCTCCAGTCTATACAAGGTAAACAATATAAACCATAAAATATATTATTGATAGAGTAATTATATAACAAATATTAACCTAGAACTGTCGTAGTAACACAAGAAAAAGTCTAAATAATAATGTGAACAATATAAAACATAAAATATATCATTTAGCATCGTCAATATACTTATCCTTTGTCATTCATTAATGATTGGAGATGGAGATAAAGGTTCCGGTAGAGATGGGGTGTGGATATAGATGGAGGTAGAGATAGAGATAGAGATGGAAGAGAGGAAGTGAGTTTAATGAAGATAAAAGATGATTAAAGGATTGAGCAATTTGGAAGATGAGAGAAAGATGGGGAAGATATCACACCCCGAATCCCGAAAATCTAGGGACGTGAATTGTTTTCCCCTTTTAAAAAAAAGAAAATGAAAAATATAGTTTTAAAGAAAAGAAGAGGAAAATATCGCTATATCGCCAAAACTTGTCGCATCTCAACTACAACATTCACATCAGAGTACGCATAAAAGAAATATAATATAGTTTTCCTGCAGTTTATATAATAGATATCAATAAAAGTAAATATCATGTTTACATAACGAAATAAACTGCATGCTTGTCTCAAAATAATATGTATTACATCATGTTCTAGCCTGAGAAGCGTGATACATCAAAAGGCCACTTAAGGCTACAACATGTAATACGAAAATACTACAACTTATACAACCCCACTAAGCCCAAATAAGATAGATCATTGCATAAGAGGGCTACATCGCAAATAAAACTATAAGTGTATCTCAAAAAATATGCATAAAATACACGTCTGTGTACTTCAAGGATGACCCTTTCTAGCCTATCCACCAACATCACAAATTGAATACAAATATATAAAAGAAATGTACGGATTAACCTACTAAATCACACGATAAGAATGATGAATGTGTAAATATAATGCACAAGATAGGTATGAATGTAATGCAATACAATGCCAACACACACACACCAACACAACTATACCCCATCAACACACCCTGTTATGACTCAAAGTACAAATGTGGGACTAATATCTCTTCGCATTTTAAAAAGAAAGGGGTATATTGTATACCCTTACCATGAACTTCTACGCACAGTGTGACATAATCATAGGTGTTCCCTATGTAGGGTTTCCCAACTTTCACGGTAAAGCGTCAAGCCTTCTCTTTAAGTTTATTTTCAACCTCAAAAGTAAATAAACACCATCCCAAAAAGAAATCAAAAGACATAACCCGAATATGTAATGCAACGCTCACTTTGAAAACTTCCATTTTTTTTTCTTTAAATCATCAACTAACTTTTAAACTCAAGCACGATTTACATTCAACTGTTCATTCTGATAGCTAAACCAAGCAACGCCCAAGTACCCAAAAGACATTATGCCCTTTGACACGAACGTCAGCCAAGTGACGCTTATAGCTTGGATACCACAAGGCACCATGTAACCCAACCTAGATGTCTGTCAAGCAACATGTCTCTTGCAAGGCAATGAGAACCTAACATTGTCTTTCTAAGCACACGACACATAGCGTAAAGTATCGATAGCCGAATTAGGAGTACTACTCACAAAAGTGGTAGGTACCAAAGTAGGTTACTAGCAAGATGAGTATAAACCCCTATCCCCAGGAATTTGCCCATTGCCACACCCCCATGGGCTTTCTCAGTGACAACGCCCATTGCGGGGAACTAGCATGCTGCTCAACAAGATAGACGGCTCTCTTAGTGGGTCACCCCACAAAGAGGGAGACTCTTTGATGCTCATGTCCTTATCATTTGACAAGAAGTGCGGGAGGGAGATAGAGCTCAAACCTTTACCTCTCCCGAAACACTCTCTCTTCATGCATCGTTGAAATAGAGGAGATGGACATTGGTTTTTCACCTTTCAAGGTTCACAGGGACACTCGTGTTTTGAAGTGTCACCCCATGACTTCGGGGACATTTGATAATAGTGGAATGATACAAAGAAGATTAACATGGCCCCTGCACAACGATGACACACACAAATCGAAAAATGGTCCAAATTTTTTTTCTAATTTTTTTGCCTAATCTATATACAATATATCTAAATATAATGCATGTATAGACACACGATGGAATTGAGCCCTAGTTTGCTTTGAGGTAGGTTAAATTTATTAGTCTATAATTTGCATCTACATGTGTAGTTTATACACACACTCTCGTAGCTTGTTACGAGGTAGCTTAAATTTCTAGTGTAATTTGCATCAATTATGAATATGCAAATGAGATTTATTGTTCTTTTGATGCCCTAAATGATAACCAAATTAATGCGCCACACGGTGATTAGTGCCCGTGTGTGATTGAATGGGACAGAATCGAACGAGAATGAATACACAGTTCTGTTCGATTAGACTAGAACTCTTCTAGCCAGATAAAGCAAAAGATATAGTTTTTCTCATACTATGCATTGAACGAAAATTTTTAGCTTTTTCTGGCTAAACGACTCATAGATTTCAAATTTTACAATTAACTTAGAAATAATTGGATTTTGCCCGCTACTAGTTATGGTAAGGTACTTTTGGAAGTACGCTTATCAGTATAATTATAGGAGCTTATTTGGTTGCACCTTTTAAGTAAATAAATTAGTTTTTTACTTACTAAGAAAAGATGTTAACGTATCTAACTTAAAAATTACAGCCCAAAATAACAAATAAATTTACTTAAAAACTGAGTAATCAAATGCTATTTAATTTTTAAGCAAAAAAATAGATAAGCTTGAGCTTATAAGTTGTAACCAAACGAGCCCTAGATTGTAGATGCGTTTCATAAAACGAACCTTTTTGGTCGGTAACATCTGCTATAGCTCTCAAATGGCTTCTTTTTGCTTTCTAAAGATCACGTCACAAAACTAGCTGAAAATTCTAAATTAAAGGTTTTCGTGTTTTAGGTGTCTAGATTGGGGCAATGTAAAGGTGTTCGTTTCGTCAAATTCTCAAATGCCAGGACACAAGAACATAGCGAAGATGGTGAATTGTCGATTAGGTGTCTGTGTACTTGGCGTTTGTCGACTTGCAAACGTAGTCCATATCAATATGTACGAGGTTTAGAAAATAGGCAACCTTGTCTCTTGTTTGCGTTACAACATAGAGTTACAAGTTTGCTCCCATTACCTTGAACACTATCCTAATAGTTATAGCGATATGTTCGAGGTAGTATACACTCAGCTCATTCTTAATCTAGGTTAGCGTTGTGAGTTCATTTCTGATTCTCCTCCGAATACACCAATCGTGGCGACTTTTACACCAGATGGCAAGTACACAATATCAAGTATGCAATTCCGAGTACATATTTCAGACAAGTTGCCCGTTAGTGAATACTTGTAGTTATCTTTGTTTCATTTTGTTGTACGACCAAAATCTCTGTAAGAAACTTTATTTTGTTTGGAGCTGTCTTCTACTTAGCTTTTTCCTTCTTTTTGAAGATCGAAAGGCCGGAAAGGACCACTCCTTCGTTATAACCATGAGAGACGAGTTTCCACAACTTTTCGCCTCATGGTTGAATCAAAGAGGAAATTTGGAAAAAATGTTAGAATTGATGTCGGAGTACATGAAGAGTAGATGAACTGATAGAAGAGATCATCGACCTCTAGGGTATAGAATAGATATGCGTCTCTTGAGGCAATATTTAAATAGAAAGTGAACCGTTTTTTCAACTGATAAATAACAGTATTTACAGCACACTGCACCAGCTGCAAGGTCGTTCATTCGATAAATTTGCCTCTGACAACATGGTTAGTGTCGTCTTTTGATTATTCCGAGGATAGAACTTGATATGTGATTTTCGTATTTAAAAGTGTCAAAACTCAAATGCCTTGTACTAATATACGTTGATCACATGTTAATGCCACATATCCGATAGTCGGATGAGCATAGTTTCTTTCTACATGCTAAATGTAGACGTAAACGAGGTTATTGAACTGTCTCTTGTTAGAGGCCCAGGAGACGGGAAGTTCACATTCATGGTTGGATACTAATACTCAAAATGATTCTTTTTACATGATTATGAACTCGATAAATGATTTTTTTTTTTCATTAGTATAACGACATGTTGTGTTAGGAATATTCAAGCTCGACTCAAATTAATAGTACTCAAGCTCGAATTCCTCCAGCTGGACTCAAATTAACAGAACTCAAGCTCAACTTGAGTTTAAGCCCAAATTAAAGCTGGACTCAAGAATAGAAAACTGTTTTCACCTTTAGTTTGATAAGTAAATGTATTTTATATAGTATACAAATTTATATATTTTCTACTTGTATATAAATTTTGCCCAAGCTACAAGGGAATCCAAAGGAGTATCTTACTACTGAACTCGACTTCAACTCGAGTTAAGGGCAAAAACATACACAAACTAGTCTCATTGGGTACCTGATTTGAGCTTGTATCGAGGTCGAGCTACGGACAGTTCTGAATAGTAATCGCTTATGTAGTGACCAATTGTATGGACTAGATCATTTCTATTAATGGACATTTATATTTGGGTACAAAACAACACATGGTAATGAACACAAAAAACACAACATACACAAAATTAATCCGAAAACCGAGACAACCACCGAAAGGCTCAAAAGAACTACAACATTATTTCCACAAGCTCAACTTCAACCCGCATCTTCTTCGGCCTTCTACTTCTACTTTCCGGGTTCTTGGGCCTTCTTCTCAATAGCCTGGCCCACTTCCTTCGTCTTCTGGCCCATCTGCACTGCCACCTCCTGCATGCGCCTCTTCGCCTCGTCCAGCTGCTGCGGCACCTGCTGAGTAGCCTGCCTAAAGCACTGAAAAGCCCACGACAGCGACGAGAGCCCCGTGAGCCCGAAAGCCCCCGAGGCTAAAAGTGCAAACAAAGTGAGCACAACCGCGATGACCGCGGGCACCAAGACCGGGCTGCAGATGATGAAGACTGGGGTCACGAGCGCAAGCCCAACAAGCGAGAAGAATAGCGCAAGGCCCGATAAGCCTAAGAGGCCCGTGCCCATAGGGAGGAGCATTACGACAGCTAGAACTTTGCCAGCGGACGGGCCGCCTCGTTGCGGGAGGAGTGTTTTGACTCCGCCATCGTAGCGGTGGGGCTGCTGGGAGTGGACTTGGAGCTGGTGGGGCTGAGGGCGATCCGCCATGGAGGTGAGGCTAGCGTTTCTATGTGTGTGTGTATATATATATATATTTGTTTTTTTGGTTTTTTGTTTTGTAAGAGGGATTAGTGAAGTGTAGTGAAAAAGGGTGGTGATATATGGTGAGAGGGGTGAGTGCAACGTGGTGACACGTGTGAGAAGGACGGGACAGAGCTGTGTGCATGACCAACAAGTTTCATGGTGATTTCTATCAGTTACATAATAAGACTATGAAACAAAAGAATATCTACAAAATTGGAAATAAAATAAATAAATACACAAAAGATAGAAACAAATCATAAAACATTTAGTCAATAATAGCCTTAGGAGAATTGGGTGAAATTGATTGACTTCGTGGCTAAGTCATCTTGTGCTCCAATAAGTTACACATTTGTATTGCTTATTATTATATATTTTTATTGTAGCTGGGACTGCGCAACAGGTCTATACAAATAAGTTTTTGTTTTTATTTTTTAAAATTCATACATTTAATAATTTAATTTCACCTATTGATTTAAGAATCAGCTAGCTCGTTATGTTTTTACATGAGTTTATATGTGGTCTTTCAAGTCCCACGGGTTTAAGTGTACAACTTTATAAGCAAAAGCAGCTTTGCGGTTCACACTGTAATATATAATTATTCAAATAAAATTTTAGCATAAAGGATGACTATGTAAAATTATTTTGAGGGACAAAACAAAATAATATTTTGATAAATTATATTTACGGTCCCCATGTTTTTGACGGAAATTCTTTTTGGTCCCCATAGTTTCAATTGCAACTGAAATAGTCACATACTTTGTTAAAGTAACAGATTTGGTCCCTGAATTTTAAGAAAAGTAACATGCTTGGTTTTTTGCATAGTTTTTTCATATTAAAAACATAAAGTGCTCAAAGTAGTAGAGAGTAGAAATTATCTCAATTACGATTTTCGCCATTTGAATTGATTTTGCGTGCGTAGTCAATTATGTTATTTTCAAAACTTGGGACCATCACCATTTCACTTGAGCAATGGGTACCAAACAGATTTTTATGCATCAACAGATTTGAACCATTATTTTGAGTAGAATTTAATTTTAATACATAGTTGCTATATTGATTTTCATACATCAGTAGATTTAAACGAATGACACATGTGCATTTGCAGTGGTCTGCACAAGTAGAAATGGACACTTATCATTCCTTCAGAGCCAATAGGGTATACAATCACTATAACCACGGTGAATAGGAATTTCACACTTTTAATTAATCCTATTCATTTTGATTGGTTTTTAAAGACAAATATACATTTTTCATTTACATCAATTTCCTTATCCGAGGCCAATGGGGATTACTTTTCTATTTAAATCCTTTAATGGAGTCAGCAAAATGGGTAAGGCCAACAGGTTATTTGGGTCATAACTCACTTCCATATGGTCAAAGATGAAATGGGCCTTTCCCAAATAATTCACAATCGATTAAGCCCATAAAATAAGGAGGGTAAATAAGTAAATTGCTACTTAAGGGCGGGAATAATAGCCGTTGTCTCAATTTTGGCGCCAAAATCCCAATCCTAAAGTCGATGCTGACCGAAATATCACGGGCAGCCCGCAATCATTTCCCTCCATTACTCTCTTTAAATATAATAAAAATCCCATTTTTCGTTTATTATTACTCCTCTGTTCTCACGCTCTATAACAAAAAATAAAACAAACCCAATTTCTCTAACCATTTTAACAAATTAGAAACCCCCCATTTTCTATATCAAACCCCTCATTTACCGGTTTCGGTTCGATTTTGATATGGGTTTTTCGAAGAAGCAGCTGGTGGACGGAGAAGGCAGCATATGGGTAATTGTCACCAAGGCGAAACGGGGAAAAAGAGAGACCGAGGCGTGTTTGGCGACGCCGAAGAAGAAAGAGTCGAAATTACTCGAATGCCCTCCTGCTCCGAGGAAATCTAGGCCTTTGTTTACGAAAACTCGTTGTGAAGGGGAAATAGAGTTTTTTATTCTTGATGAGGACTTAGAATCTGTATTTAAACCCCGGTTTTGAGAGGAAAAATTGAACCTTTTGGGATTTTTTTTTTTTGTGTGATTTGTTTGCTCGTTGTTATAGTAGGGGTAGGTTAGGGGAGATATTAAGGAATAATTTTGTTTTTTTTTTTGTGATAATCAAGTTTAATAAATTTTATTATTTTCTTTACATGTTTTATCCTTTGCCCTTTTTCTTTTTCTCTTCTACCTGCATGATAATTATTCTGAACTATATGTTTGTGTAGTGCTTATTTTGTTGTAGTTTTTAATTTTTTTTGTTATGCATTTGAGTGTCGAATTTTTAAGTTGGATTTTGTTGTTATTTTGACTTAAAAAACTAAAAGTTTTAAAACCAAATCTATCTATTTTGTTTAAAGTTGCAACCAATCAAAGTCATAAAAAAATACTTGCAATTTATATGGAAAGATTAGTATTTTTATAATTTCCCAGAGAAATTATTGATACTAGGTAGAACCCCATTCCTTTTAGACTCTTTTGGTCCTTTGAGATATTATTGTTAATTACATTATTTTTCAGGGGAAAATGTCTTGTAAGTAATTGTACTTTGTTTAGATGCTTTTATCCGTATTGATAATATTTTGGTTATCATCTCTTTGTTTTGGAATTCAGTTTGGTTTTGAGCTGAAAATAAATAACAAGGTGAGGCTTTTCTCATAGCAAAACTTTCAAATTTTCATTATCTAGTTCTTATGGTTGAGGAAAAAGAATGAATTTATGTACATATTTTTATTAACCCAAGATTTTCACCTTTAAATGTATGTGATCTTATGTACAAAGAAAGAATATAGAAGCATGTGATCTTCATAACATTAGAGTTTCGATAACAAATTGAATGAAATTACAAATATGTAAAAACTTGGCGCAAAAATTAAGCCACCAAATCCTTCGTAGTAGACAGAGTGCAGTCTCGTTTCAAATTTTCACATATAATTTTGTTCTCGTTCTCACAATTTTTTAACCGCTCTCATTTTCTCGTTCCGATTTCCTGATCTAATAAGTTAGTGCCAAGTGCATCCACTTAGCTTATTCTTGCATTTTTATTACAAAGGGTCCCACTCACATGCCCCCACCTCAGTACCTCTGAAATGTACTGTTTTACTAATAAAAAAGGACAGCTACTATTAATCTAGTGTTGGGTTTTCTTGTGACTGATTTAGAATCCTATGTATGTAAAAATATTGACATTATCTCATTAAAAAAAGAGACGTATTTCACATGAATTTCGGGCTCGTGATGCTTAAGAATCCTAAGTGGTGTTTCTAGGGTATAATCCAAAATCTAGTTTTAAAGACACGTGGGAAGATTTATTTTTATCTCTGTTTAAAATTTAATGGAATCACTACGTTTGAATACATTCACATTTAAAATGTCTACTTATTTTTTTTTATGGACTTTTTTTTTTTTCTAACTCTTACCAATTCTTAAGAGACAATAACAGTTGCTACAAGCCAACTTAACAAATAATACTCCCAAGTAGGCATGCATAATTTCTTTTTTTTTTTTAGTCATATTGCTTTTTTTTTTTCCAGGAAATTGATTTATATAAACATGCTTCCATATTTCAAAATATTTAAAAAAATGAAAAAAAGAGGATTGCTAAGTTGTAGAAATAGCAACATTACATCTCACCCGTTTGCGCATGCTCATGTATACAATCAAGGGCTTATAATTGCTCAACCATGCGGTTCGAGCGACCAACAGAAGCATCGCACATACTGCAGTTACTAGGAATTGAAAGAAAAAAAAAATAGACTTGTATTCAAACTAGGACGAAGCTAAAGCAACAATATAGCAACTCATCATATCATACATGTAAATATACCAATGCTGTTTTCATTCACATGATATGCAAGCATGTACTCGAGAGACAATAGTTAGTAGTAACTTATTTTGTTCTCAATGTTGCGAAGTAAACATCGGGAAGAATTTCACATAAAAAGCCAACAATGCAGATTTTCTGTTTTTAGTTTTTTTTCTTTTATTGGCCCTACTGGATTCAGGATTGGATTGGAATTATACCCATCAAAATGAAACTTAATTAGAGAATATAGAAATAGAGCAGAGGCCACAAAATAAATCCAAAATCTCTGTCCTTTGCCCTGCTTGAATAATTATCACTGCCTTTGACAGTGGTATATGTATCTTCAAACAATTCCATTGCCATTGCCTTGCCTTCTTGCTTTCAATATTGGTGAACTCGCTGAAAATTTCATTGTCAAATTTTGAAAAAAATGGAAACATTTCTTCCCTTGGATATGGTGCAATAGTTTTGGTTTCACTGAAACTATTCGGAATATTTTCCCTTCATCACCCCCTGCTCTACAGACGATCCAACCAACTGGAGATATTTTCTTGGGAGCCAAAAGGGAGATCCTACAATCAGAGATGTACTATTAGCTTCGACAAAGAGTAGTGTTGAAGTAAACAAGTTTTTCTAAAGCCAAATATGTAGTTCCTGATAGTTGCATAAATACACTTGGAAAATCATTCATCATTATGAGATGATTATAGGTTTGTGTGGTCGAAGCTTTTAAACGAATAAGCCAACTTATTTCTAAACAAAAAAGAAAAAAAAAAACTTGATGCATCCAACTTCCAATTTATTTAGGCCAAAAAAACAAATAAGTTTAGTTTAAAAGCTGAGCAGCTAAAAATTGTCAAACTTTTAAGTAAAATATCTGAAAAGTTGCTACCTGAAAGCTGCAAGCAAACAAATTTAACCATCAATTTTAAACCCTCCCATGCATAATCTTACTTGCAATGACACTCTCATATAAAGAACAGAAGGCCGCTTTTAATAAATCCTAAAAATGTCAGAAGTTTTCAGAAAGCCTGCAAGGTTCATTTAATATTACTCAAGCATATTAATATTTTTTTCAGGAAAACATGCTTTTGGCAAAAAGTGACAATTAAGATTAAGCGCACCTCTAAAGTTAGTTTTGTTTGCATAATCTCACCAATAATGGCACTATCTGTTTGTTTACACACCTCATATAAAGAAAGGAAGGCTACTCCTAACAAATTCTGAAAATGTCCAAGCTTTTCAAAAAGATAAAAGTAGCCTACAAGTTCTTTTAGTATCATTCACCCTATCATAAGTTAATTTAAGTCATCTTTTGGGGAAAAAAATGCTCTTAGCAAAAAGACGCAAGTAAGCAGTAAGAACACCCATAATAAACTGAAATCCCTCCCCACCTCCATTCATTTAAATTTTTTAATCTGAACACAAATTAGTGAAATATAGGGAAGAGACCATGAGAAGAAGCTTACTGTAAGCTGAAACTCGGGCAGGGTATCGAAGTCAACATTTTCAAGCCCAGAACTTCCACAGTTTGGAATTCTGCTTGGACCAGAAGTATCACTTGCAAAGCAACCAAAGCTATTGAGAGGGCCATCATTAAGTCCACAATCATCGAGACCGAGATGGGTCATGAAATGCTCATCGCATAACAACGAGTCATCAAAACCAATGCCATCAATAGCTTGTGATTCGCCTGCCAACCAAGTTTGGGTCTCAATATTATCATTAAACTCAGGAACAGATGAAGAATGAGGCACCTCTTTCAGAAGCTCATCTTTCTGTTTCATAGTAGGCTATAAATAGGAGAGAAATATTAGGCTTATTGCTAATAAGAAGACGAGCAGCCTAAAAATGTATTGAGAAACAATGCAACATAGATTATGGATACACAGTCTTGTTGATCTATCTGAAATATGGAGCCCCCTTCAACTTTTGCCAAGTGTTGCTTTAACCCTCCTTAATTAAAAAATGATTACCACTTTCCCCTGCAAATTTTTAGGAATATAGCTAGTAACACCAACACCATTATCTTAGGAAGGGGTAACATTCCATCATTTCGAAAAGTTCAAGAATTTGAAACATTAACAAAAGATACAGTTGACGGGTGCAATTCATGTATAATTTCTGCGTCCTTACTGGTTTTATCTAACCCAACAACTTTCTGATGGTTCATAGGTAGCTATAGTGTTTTGCAAAAATACTTGGCAATAGTTAAAGAGGGTTATGTAAAGTTCCAAAGGAACTATTATATACTAACCTCTTCTGATGACTGAGGTACACGCACATCTGTAGTATCATCATTTGGAGTAAATACTCCTCGCCTAGGTGGATAAGGAGTTATTGTCTTCGGGGTCCGGGGGCTAGTTAGATTAGCATTGAAATCAGAATCTTTAGTAACTTTGGATATTTTCTTGTTTTCTTTTGATCTTTGAGGCTGATAGAAAATTTTTGAAATCACGAATTGGCCTTTTGGTTCATCCTCATCAGTCCCCAAATGGTATTGGTGCATTACCCAGTTCGCTTTATCAGGTCTAGAGCCTTTTTCTGTGATTCTGTGTAGAACCATGATCTTCCTATAGCCTTTGTGCATTCCATTCTCCATCACGGATTTGGTTTTACCCGTCTTGTGCCAGCGTACAACCTCCTTTGTCATGTTATTTTGATTTGTCTGAATCTTGCGACGTTTTCGGTTTCCAGAGGCATACGCATTGATGGTTCTGTGAAAGAAATGGGCGCTACTTCCATCTTTTCTAGTACCTAAAAACGAAAGTTCTATTTACTTTATAACAATTTAGCTACCAATCAAATCAGACACATGTTGGGATTGGGGAGCCTGAAATATTGTACAACAGTCCACA
>MKEJ01048237.1:0-12290 GCA_001753735.1 Embelia ribes | reverse complement strand
ACATTTCATTCTACGTACTTACGTTCAAACTTATAATAGAGTTCATTTCTGTCTGTACCTTAAAAAGACGACTAAAGCCCACCCGAGTGATCCCGAGTGAAAACCCCCTGAATGTCTTGACTTTTTCCTCCGATTTGCCCAAGCCAACTGGTTCACACGACATCAAACCTATAAAGAAATATAATAGCCTCAAAATAATGAACACATATATGTAATTTATTTTGACACACCCCAATGACATGCAATTCAAGAAAAAAAATAAACGAATGATTTAAGAGGTGGGACTTACATAAAATGAAAGCCCGCACGATGAGAAGTCCAAATATCTGCTCCAAATCTTTAAACACGATCCCGAGCTCCGAACACCAAACTGACCGAATGCTCCCCCGCCCGAATGATCTATCAAACGAATACGGATCATATCAAATCTATATATAGAAATGATCAACAAGAGGTAATGAACACGTTCATCAACTTTATTTCGAAAAATGAACTCGGTATGCAATCCGAGAAAAAAATAAACGAGAGTTATAGGTAAAGTCAAAATGCTCTCCTCGTGATGTGGAGTCCGAATATACATTTATTTTTCTGTGACGAGGTCCTGAGCTCGTCGAACCCGAGTTTCTCTCTCCTCTCCCTCTCTTATTCCTTTATTGTCATGTGCTTCTTCTCCTCTGATAAAAAAAATGGTTTAAAACTATTTTTATAATCAAATAAATAGTGGGCCCCGCGGGTAAGGTGTTGATAGCACTGGTGCACTCATTTTGGGTCTCGTTTTGACCCTTCTATGTTTCGAATTAGCTTTTCTTCAAAACACGAAAGTTGTAGATAATTGAATCCTCTTTCCAACTATATTTTAGAGTGAAATTGGAGTTGCTGTTTGCGAGATATGGTCAAAATACGAAACTGGTGTCACATATCCTGACACGTTTTTACTAAATACTTCAAGTCGCTTTTTGACTATTCTCCGTTTCGAATTAAATTTTTCTTGAAACACAAAAATTGTAGATAAATAAACTATCGGTCGGAATGTTACAGAGAGAATAGCCACGTCACTAGCTTGGGTTAACAAATATTGGTACTATATGTGGCCAAACCACCAACTCATATATGCAATTAATGTGCTGGATCAATGGAAAGATGACAGTGGTCCTCCTGATTTAAGGACTTCCAAGCCAAGGACTATATAAGCCATGCTTAAATTCTGTATTAAGGTTATGTGAAATATTGAGCCCCTTTTAATTTTTTTTTATCAAAGTTAATTTTCTGAGTTTTGATTGTACTTAAGAACCCCAGTTTAATTTCCATTTATGTATTTCTTTATTTGGAATTAAATAAGAAAATTGCCCCAAAAACATTATAGTGTAATTAAATTTCCTTTTATTTCGTTAATTTGCATCAATTGATATCACGATCCTAACAGAGAGAGAAAAGAAGTTGGATGTTTGATATGCCTTGGGGATATTTTTGTTCACAATTTACACATTAGCATATATTAGCAAGAAATACGGAAGAGAGCCTAATTTTGCAAGTTGGCCCCCACGGGGCATAATTTTAGCAAATATCCCCAAATTTAATTAATTCATTTAATTGTTTTAACGGTCGTGCCCAAGTGCCGAGTGCAAGGCCAGGGTTTTGTAGTGAGCTTAACCTAAAAACTTTTGGCTCATGGAAAGCTTGAGACAGGGTATGAGCTTGGGGTTTAGTTTGCGAGCTGAGCCCAAACAGTACCAAGCTTTGCTCGTATCGATGATATCCCTAATGAAAATAATATGTAATAAACCAAGTTAACATAAGTGGAATATGTATGTGTGTAGCATTAAACCAAAAACACTATAATTCTTTTTACATTGTAAAAGTTAGATGCACATTGCTTGAAATTGCACGGTTTCAATCTGGAAAAACAGAAATTAGAAGTTTAAAAGCTATAACACCCAATGTATTCCAACTAAACCAACATCCTAAAAATAAAAGAAATTTACAAGCAACGACACCATTCTATCCTCAGTCACAATGGAGCTGACAGTAGTAATAAACAATTCTTTTGCCCTTTCTTCTTCATTAGTATCAAACCCTAATTCCTATAAATCCCACTCTGAATTCTCTTCAAATTCAAAGCTTAAATTCTCATCATCCTTCATCAACAAGACAAAGGTATTTCAATTCCCTAACAACATCATATTTTCAGAAGATATAGCATATAATTAATACCTTATTATTCTGATTATTTTTTCTATCAGACATATCTTGACCATCGCTTGGAACTTTCGAATCCAGTAGTAAATGTATCCCATAATGACTCGGACCAAAGTATCCCGCTTGGTTAGCCTCCGTCTCTCTAAAATGTATTTCGATTCTCTGCTTTTTGCCCCTTTTTTTAATTTTTATTGGCTTTACTTATACCAGAAGATGAAGCGGATAATATCGGGGTTATGGCTGCACTATCATTCCTAAAATTTTACAAAAGTAAGTTTTCTATTTGTTTATTTTTTGATAATTGAAGTTCCCCCTTTATGGACTGATTACTTTTACAAGAGTAGTTGCTAGTATGTGCAATAGCATTTGCAGCAGATTGACTAAATGATTATTCCTAGTTATTTTAGCCAACAAAATTAGAAAAAAAATCCAAAAACCACCCTTAAATTAGATTATCTAAATATGCAGGGACTTTAACAAATGCTACAGTTCTTAGATAAATATACACATTCACTGTAGCAAAGCTAAGCTCTCTCTCCTCAGCCGACGCTTATTCTCCCATCTCTTCTCTTTCTTTTAAAGTGGAAAAAGTAGATTTGCTTGAGGCAGAAAATTTTATTTCCATACTTTATAGTGCTACAAATTATTTTTTAGTACACTCAAAATGATTATATCACTTATTAAAATATAACTTTAACAGTTATAAATACTATTTAACATATGTTTTTATACTTTTGTAATTATAAGACTTTTTGAATATATCTAGTCATTGTTTCTGAGTTGGAACTCTGTATCTTACAAGGTTTATTCATTTCTAATTTCACTGCTTGTAATTTGTATATACTGTATGGGATAGTTGCAGGTAAGTTGGCCCAACTGCCGTTTATGTGGGCTCCATCTGATTTCGGTAAACCAACTAAATACAATAATTATTTTGTATTGTATTAAAAAAAATTTACACGAAATTACTATATTTCAAAGATAAATTATTATAAATTGAGAAAAATTCACTATAACTGTTTTTAGATGAAAAAAATTACTAATAGTAATTTGTACTCAATTAATTTATAACAATTTATTCTAAAATCACAGTAATTTATGTACATTGCAGTGTAAAAGAATTCTTTTATTGGCCAGTGTTATGGCACTATTATTTTTACCTATTTCATTTTCACAAATTATAAGCACATCCAATTTTTTTCACTAGTAAGACATGTGACTAGCATCTAAACTTTTGTTGTCTTATTTTGGGGCACAGTTCAACAAGGCAAACTAGCCAAACTAGAAAACTATACACATGGAAAAAAAAAACTATAGGATCTTAATTATGGAGAAAATTATATATATTTTGGATTGCATTGAGTTGGGTTAAGTTTTGGTTCATTTGGATTGTGGACTAAATTAGGTTTGGATTAGATGTATTATGGGTTGGATTTGATTTGAGTTGAGAGGCTTTTAGGTTTGGGTTGAATTTGATTTGCTTGATTGTGGGTTGGATTGGTTTGGATTAATTCAATTGCCATCCCTACTCCAAGGACAGTCAAAAGTTTTTCTGTGGCCTGTAGCATAAGGCCTACTAAATATGTGATATTATAGTGTAAAAATATTTTATATGTGGCTTTAGGCCCCTCCCTTAATAATTCTACAAAATTGTTGGCTGCCAATTGATTTGGAAATGTGGAAATGGTATATTTATGGTAATTGGGGCCTTTAATCAAATCGGTTAGAATTGAAATTATTCTTTATTAACCTTCTCTTTTTGGCACTAATAGAAATGAGAAACTGAGCGCACCAAACTGCAGAGAGCCTCGGGGAGTAGTGAGGGGTGACAGAAATTTAGAGAGTTCTCCTTTGGTGAGTGAATCCGAAAAGAGTGGTGGTACTTAACCTATCTTTTGTGAGTAATTTGTTGTATCTTCATCATTATATAGTTGAGAGAATACACAGGTTTACCCATTTTCGTAAAGTGGACTTGTCGATGTCTGTCGGCTTAGTCAAGTTTGGCTGAAGCTGAACAATGTAATCTTGGTGTCCATTTTTCTTCGTTGTGTTTTCAGTGTTGTTTCTCAGGTAAGTGAGTTGAACGTAAAAGAAAAACAATGCAGTCCTTCACTTCATCTTGTTGTGTTGCTGCGATATGTTGACCTTGCATTAAAAAGTGGAGATTGACTGCAGCAGTGCTCTTATTTATTTGATCCCTATATTTCAGGATAATATCGAAGAAATTTCTTGTCTTTAGCCTAAAACTGTACCAAAAAAAGTTTGGCTTTGGTTGTAAAGATTCGGAAATAAAGGCCTTTCATAAGGAATAAAATTGGTTCAAACAGCACAATTTTGGCAACCGAGTTGAATTCTTGACATCTTAGTAAATCCGACTGTCATCTCCTTTTTTAATAAAGCAATTCTTGTTATAGGATTTCCTAGATAGTCCCCAACAGTAACACTTATCTCAGTTTTTGTTATTTCTACACCTTTACAAACCTATTCTAATTGCAACTGGGAAAGTGGGATAGCTTACCTGAAGAAGCTTTCATACTTGCAATTTTTAGGCTGATGTTTGAGTCACCTCTTTGCTTTTTGTTAAATATCTACTTTGCGCAATTTGAATGAGAATTACAAAGGATGAAAGGTTACATTAGTATTGTTTCACTTACCTTTGATTATATCTTGGTATGTGAGTAAAATCAGTAAAAGCATAACCTTGACTCAAGTTAATAGCTAACTTTTACACCATAGCTTTTTTTGTAAAGTCAGGTGGCCTTCATCTCATATCCAAACCACCCTTATTTTTGGTAGTTAGAATTGTTAATGTTATTTGACAATATTAGGGATTTCCAAGAAGCATGTCGGATTTTTCAGGGCTTTCTTCTTTTCTCTTGTTCTTTCTTCTCTTCTTTCCTTTCCTATTGATGTATTAAAATTTAAAGGTACTGACTTGTAATCGAATCTGTATATCAGTTTATTGTTGTTCCTTTCTGAATTTTGAATTTTTTTTATCCACATCAACCTTCTTTCGTGTGGGCTTCTTTGAAAAACAGAGAGCATCCGTAGTTGATTTAAGAGTGGACTTCCGTAGTTTCTTTACTTTTGAATTTTAATTATTGTTATCTTTGTTTTATTTGGTGGAGATGAGAGCGCTTTGGGATGACAAAAGTGTGCTAATTTGGAACAGGTGAAATATCACCGCTGTTACCCAAAAGTTGCAGATATGTTCCAACATGCAGTGAGTATTCCATGATCGCTTACAAGAAGTTTGGCTTTGTGAAAGGGTCTGTCTTGACCATTTGGCGTATTTGTCGTTGCAATCCTCTTGGTAATATATTTTTGTTTGGTTAGCTAGAAGCAAATATATCAAATCAGACAATCTCTCTCTCTCTCTCTCTCTATATATATATATATATATATATATTTGAAGTGTAGATTGGGAATTGGAGGATAAGGCTCCAAAGCGACAAATTAAATATTAGGAGAGTAACTCTTACATGTCATGATATCTGTAACAATTAATTGGAATTATATTAGTTATCTTCAGGAGAATTGAAGAAAAATTTTCAGTAGAAAACATTTAATAGATTAAAGATTTTATATATTTGTCCCTTTACTTCAAATATTGTTCCCATTCATTTATGGAATCTTAAAAGTGCTGGAAACACGTGTGATGTTCTGTAAATACGTGGAAAAAGAGACTAATAGATACGTAGGTTTGAACATTACTCATATTGTAATTTGAATACACGGATGTTGTTTTGGATTAATTGGTGATTTTTGTTTTTGTTGTTTGAGCCATGATGTTTCTTGCTCAGCCACGTTAAGGTTGTTAATTAGACTGCATTGCAAAATTTATTCCTTCCATAAATGCTGTATAGAGCTTATTGGATATTTTTTAAGTTTCGACAAGCAGTAATGCTACTTTTTTGCTGCATAAATAACTTTAGACATAAAAAACTGTGTGACCTTTCAGGTGGTACTGGATTTGATCCCCCAAGATGGTTTGGTGAATCCGACACCGAGGATCAGTAACTTCATATAACTGTAAAATGCCGAAGGAAAAGGTTAATCATGTTTTTTAAGAGGCAATTGTCTTTTAGTCTTTCAAAATATTGAGTAGGTGTTATTGTATTAACTCTTTTGACCATGATTTCTGGATTGATTTGAAAGTTCATCGTTCGCTTTTTCAATTTTTGTAATTTTGTATGCTAGAATGTCCTTCCCGACGATCAAATTTTATCCTAATCTTTATATTTGTATTCCTGCTTTGTTAACGATATAATTAGGCTAATTTCTTAGCAAGGTTTTAATTCTTAATCGAAGTGTTTTATGACCAACTTGCTCTCAACCTTGCCATAGCTAATGATATTTTTGTTTATTTCTTTTTTTTTACAAGTATTTGATATTTTCACAGATTTAGTTTCTATTACAAGGAGTTCATAATTGGCGTCAAATTGCTGAATTGGGCTGGATAAGATTATCTGTTCCATATTTCTGTTTAATACGCGTGGGATCATTCATCCTTTGGAAATCCTCTTGTTTTCAAAACAAGGGTACTTTCCTGTCATGTTTTGCATAATGTTATTGGTCGAGGATTTTTTATGGCTTGATGTTTATATTGTATCTGATTATTGTAACTACCCCATGTTTAGCTTCTCATGAAATTGATAGTGGTGATATTTAAAGTTCTAATTTGAATTTTTATAAATTAAGGTCATGCATGCCTCCATTGCAATTTGTGAGTTTTGAATTTGTCCCATTGGGACCAACTTCTCTATAAACGGAGGTAAAATTGCATATATCAGATCCTCCCAGACTCCGCAATGCAAGTGTTTTGTACACTGAATTGTTGATAATATATTATCCATTTGAAGTGCTGGCTTGAGCTTGATTTTGCAAGTATGTTGGCATATAAATTAATTTGGTACGTCGTTTAAATTAACATAAGAAAAAACCAGTTCTGTGTCCTCTTTTGCGAGCTAGATAACTGACTTTTCCAGAGCCAACTGAGAAGGAATCTCCTACTTCATGTGAAAATCCCTGGATTTGATCGATTTAAGTCCATTTTTAGGAAATTTCTAGATAAGAAATGTTTCAGCTGAATGACCAACCAATAATATCACTATGTAACACATAAATATTTCAGGGTCCCCAATTTCCACAGTATTAGTTTCATATGTTTGGGTCACCAATTTAGTATGCTGAGGTGGCATGTGAGGATTTTTTGATGGTATAAGACTTGATGCTTACTCTCAATGCAAGTGAATAGAGAGTTCGGTTGCTGATTCAACTCCCTCGCCAACTAATGGAAGTTGGAAACTTTTCAGGAGTTTATTAGGCTAAATGCAGAAGTTGAATTTTGTTGGGGTTGGCCTCTAGATAAGCTTTTGAGGAATTTTGTTGGGGTTGGCCTCTAGATAAGCTTTTGAGGAATTTTCGTTGGTTCGTCTTTTCTGATTAGCGAATTATGCATGAGATCTCAAATAGCAGCCAACTCCCTGGTAGGTCCTGCTAAACGAACTCCTTGAGAATCTTTCTGTTCAGAGAATCGATATTTTCTCCAAGTGTAGCGCATTTTAAGGCTTAAGAAGGCTATTTCAAAGGTTGAGCAATACTGAGCTTAAACTGTTTCAAGTTTCAAAGGTACAAGTCTGGATATATTACCATTTTAGTTTTTAGCTATTTATGAATCAAATCCCTGGAAAATGATAGTTTTGATCCAGTTCCTAGTGAAATTAGCCAGGCTGCCTTGCGCTCAAACAACACAATTAAGCTGTGCTTGTTTTGATGTTTCCTTGTGAAATGTTTTACCGTCCGCATTTCTATCCTTTCATGATTTGTGAACGTGATGGATAGTTGAGTAAAATATTTTGAAGGGAATATTGTATAATTAAAACAACAAAGGAAAATAATGAGGTGGCTAATATTCATGAACAGGTTCTTGAAGCAGTCGACAACGAAATAATTTCAAACAATTTAGAAACGATGAGAGAGATTTATAATTTCAATGTACTGATCATAAAGTAAATGTTACACGTCTTTTTTCGTTGGCATGTACTGGAAACTTTTGTTGTATAGTTTATTTGAAGTATGAATACAGGCTAACTGAATTTTCTGTAGATGTGCAGGATGATTGATTTAGAGTTGGCTCTTCGATTTGAGTTCGATTCGGATCGCACATCTGGCTATTTTTAAATTTTTTTTTCTAAGAAGCATTATATCTTCTTTTCTTGTTTGTAATAAATTCAGTGAAAGCTCATTTGGGCATATAGTTCAATGTGCGTGAAATGCATCCACACAAACTGTCAAATTGTTGGCATCTCTTCATTATTGTTTATATGTAACCTTAACTAGCAATGGAGGCACAAGCATTGCGCTTGCAATTCATAGCAACTGAGACACTATGACTCGTACACATTAATATGTAGGATTGAAAGACTGTTACTATTCGTACACATTGAAAAAAATTGTCAAGAAGCTTAATTGATATTAATCAATCCATTAACGCTTGACCTAATTGTTGGCCTGATTGTAGTCATTCATCGACTTGGTTTGATCAATCGGAATTGCCAGGAAGCATGTGCCCAAAAGTGAATATAGAGCCAAAACAAAAAGTAGCATGGTGGATGGTCCCCTGAAAATAAGATTGAGAATAAACAAACATTGATAAATAACCAACGACTATTCTAACTCACCCAATTAAAGAAGTGGAACAATGCATTTGAAGCCATTTGACATAAAAGATTTCAATTACATGTAATCTCTACCACATAATACAATTTGAATGTTATAATAAAGGGTGACATTGCTACAATGTAAGCTGACTCATATTTCACCCAGCCCACAAATGAAAAAATGAGATGCAATAGAAGATGAAGCCACTTTTAGAAGGAAAGTTACAAGATTAGGGTAAAGCAATACCTATGGCCAAAGATTAAAATGAATACGAAAATCACTAATGAGGAAAGTTCTTATCCAGCTTTAAAGGCTCCTGAACACAAAAATAAAAAAGTTGAAATCACAAACCCATTAGACAATTCTTACGAATGCAAACATCATGGTACTCCCACATGAATAAATAGCATCAGCATAAATGAGTGTTGACAGTACCATTCAAGAGTAGAATAGCATGGAATAAACATTGTATACAAAACTTATGTCCAGCTTTTCACAATCCATAAACTCGGCCAAATTTTGCTAAGCTGGGCTTAAACGAAACTTCTGTCCGGTTTTCAGGCACCTTGCTCTCAGTGATGACAGGCTCAGATTCTTTCCCATTATTATTTGAGAAATCTTCCCATAAGTAGATTGAAATTTATGCCATCAGCATGCCAATTATTATAGACCTTGCAAGCATAATGCTTGTATATATAAAATTAAGAAAAGTCAATCAACATGCCATCAACACACAGATTAACATGTTAGCACTCAATATGAGATACAAATTTTCCTTTCATGGAAAAGAAGATACAACATAATAATGAATCTTTAAAACCTCCTAATGAAAAGATTTATTTTTGATGGAAGTTAGCTAGATTACGGATCAAAACAGAACGTATATATTCTTACAATAATGTGAAACTAAGTTAGTTACAGGCAAAAAAAAGTTGCATCTGCGGAGAATACCACTACCTTAACAAAAGAAATTTGTTTTAACATATTCCCAAAAATCCAAATCCAGTCCCTCTGGAAATAAAAATACAAAAGGCTAAACATAAATTGAATAATCTCCAAGTAATTTTACATTTAATCATTCACAATGAACATCGCATGCTTAAAACAATATGAAGTTAACCATAATTAACAATCTTAAACTAAGATCAGAAACAAAAACCACTGAATTAAAAAAAGCTTTAGATGAAATCTAAATCGATTTTACTGAATACCGTTGTTCTTTAATTCCCAATAAATAAGAAGACCCTAAGATATATTAAAACTCAAATTTCTAGAAGACCGTAACTCTCAAACCTAATTTTGTAGCATAGTCACTTTCAGAAGTGACGAAATTAATATCCAAAAAGCCCAAAATCTCTACATACAACTCACTAAAGGAACTATAACCACCACTAAAATAATTAAACCATAATTAGGCAGGAACCTTTTCCATCATACTCAAAACTATGAAAGAAAAATATCAATAAAAATAAACAAAACAATGATTATCTCCACATAAATTAATTAACAAACACTGAATTGAAAAAACCATTGTTATTCTAGAATATTCTCGGTCACACTCAATACCAAATTCATAATATTGTGCATTCCAACTAAAATAGAATTTAAAATTATCTCAATTATTTAATTTCGTATTAACAATTTTTCCCTTAGATTTCAGTTCCATTAACAACTCCATGTTCATAGCATTAGAAAATCCAATAAAACTATAGAGAGAAATATGTGCAAAGAAAAAATTGTAAGCTTTACTACTGAAGTTTGGAATCTTAACAACTTATAGAATTTGTGAAAGCTTGTCAATAATTTGGCCCAAAACAAAAAGTTAAATAGTTAAATAGAAACTATCACAATTTTTAAAATCAAAAGGAGCGAAACAGTAAAATACTATAAATTCAAAATAATATTCTTATGAAAATAAATGCAGCCAAAACTTGGAAGTACATTAAGCAATATTCACTTACAAAATCAATAAGATCATTCATCTTACCCAATAATGACCATCCAGAAGCTACAAAGATCTTGAGCATTTTTGTAACCTGCAAAAGTTGAAAAACTAATTAACATCTGTCCAATGCAAAAACTAAAAACTTATAGTTTTCAATACTTGGAAAGCGGAAAGATAAAAAATTAATGAACTCAATGAAAAATCTTTTTACCTATTACTGATGCATATGAAACATATTTACAAATTCATGGCGGGAAAAAAAACTTTACAAAGCACCAAAATCCAAGTTAAAATAGACTCAGGTTTTGAAAGAAAGCATATTGATGTTCTTACCCATTGTTGTATCCCACGAGGAAGACAGATGAAGCCTTCAAATTACCGAAAAAGTTAATCCATCTTTCTTTTCGCCTAGCAACCCAACCAGATAATAAATTCGAATCAAATCAAACCCATAACAATATTTTACATACTTAAATATCAAGTAATTATAAATGCAAATAATTGATTCGGGTATTTCATCAAAACTTTCCTTTCACAGCCCAAAACAACTTGACTTCTAGATGTAAAAATTGTATAGTATCTGCAACACTCATTTCAATCATCGCAACTTTAGCTTAGTAAAAAATTTCATTTTTATTAAAGAGAAACATGAAATCAACGATCCGCTGAGGAAGATATCATCATGAGACACATTTGAGCATTGGGGCAGCAAGTGGTGGAGGTACCGCTACCTAGAGGTGGCAAAGTAGAAATTATAGGAGCAACGGTGCATGGAGAGATGAAGAGAAGGAGGATTCTGTAATGTCCCAGAAATTATGGGTAAATTTTTTCGTGGATTTTAATTATATTGTTAACTGCTTAAAACGGTATTATTCATCGTGTTTGTTGTGATATAGATGTTGAACATCATTCGTAGTCATTGTATATCTTTGTTAGCCGTTAAAATGCATTTGAAGTCATTTTAATCTCATTGTCGATGGTTTCCGTCAGGATTCATTAGTAGTCGCATTTTATCGCGTGAATCTAGTTTTGAGCACTTAAATAATATTCCAAAAGTTTTTTGACATGTCTATTAGTGTCTAAGAGTGATTCCGAATATTTTTGGAGGTTTCGGCCTGAGGATTTTGGACTCAAAATTAAGCCCGACCCAAAGGTAAGGCAGGCCAGTCAATTGCCTTACCCTGGGCCAAATATGGGGGGCAACCTAAAATTCCATTCTATTAACTCTTGCAACATATATATTTTTAATCTTTCTGTAAAACAAAGGTGAAGGCAGAAGGGGGAACCAATTTGTGGTTTTCATTGGGCAACTCCCATCCCCGAGCTGGCCCTTCTCAAAATTCCAGTGGCTCCGATTAATCCAACTAGTTGTTGGATCGATCCAACTAGTGTTGACTGACTTAAGTTGGGTGGACCAAACACTTGTCGTTCTCATTTTCTATTTTCCATTTCCGAAAGTGAGTAGAGAGAAGGGGTGGGGAAGTCC
>MKEJ01048228.1:0-10237 GCA_001753735.1 Embelia ribes | reverse complement strand
CTTTACATTGAAATAAAATTTCTGTTCTTTCCAGTTCAATATTACTGTACAACATATTCAGAAATTATTATTTGATACAATCAGGAATAACACTTCTAAGTTCTAATATAATAATCATCATGTTATTTTGCTTTTTGACAAATTCGTTTGACAATTTGGAACAAGCTAAAAGGTCACCCCCTTCATACTTTCTTTCATTCGTTACACATTGGAATATCTCATAAGAGTTTTTCTGTCTTCTTGTTCTTACCTTTTTCTATAAAATAGTGGTATATCCACTCATTAAATTTAACCAAAAAATAAAAAATTACGATAAATATGGGAACTGGTGTAGAATTTTACTCAAGGGAGGTCAAAAATCACAAAACAAAAAATTGTATCTAAATCTAGTTGAAATAAAAAAATGAACGAAAAGATCAATATTTAAATTATATTCTTGGATGTGAACAAAAGCAGATGTAGCAATTTTTGAGCAAAATGGGAACAAAATATTAGGAAAACATTTAACGGGGAATTAAAGGAGTTCAATGAGGCAATACATGTCTTCTTTTTGAACTTTTAAATTAATTTGATCTTAAAGATATGAATTTATTAATTTGGTGGAAAGAAAAAACGAGGCATGTTTTTACTAGATCTAGCTATTTTCAATCAATTTGATGCCTTGCAGGCTCAGACTAATTTTTGATTGTGCGAATCTCTCAATCTCAATACGAAGTATAAATAAAATAATAAAACATCGCTATGTCCACCTAGAATAGTTTTATGTGCGAAATAGAAAATTTTGAACGAAAAAAACCCACGAGAATCACTCTGCCCTTTGGCATAAAGGTATACAAAACTATTAATAAAGCTACATTAACGAGTGAAAAACCCCAAAACTCGTGTCCATAGTTAAAAACATAAAGTTACTACCACTAGAATACTTATATCTTATCAATTATTAGCAGAACAATATAGTAAATCAAGCTCAGTTGTTGGCGCTGTTTTTTGGTCATTGGGTCTGCAATGAGTTGTATATGCCCTTGTTTCTACTTTTGTTATGAAATTGCCAACTTTTTAATGGTTCTCATCAAGCTCCCATTCAAAATCATCTTATGGTTCACTGACCAAATACCTTGTTAATTTTTACTAGTTTTAGTTTCAGTTCGCTTTTTCAATGCAAAATTACAATTGGTAAGGACTTTTGAGGTTATTGACTGTTTAGGACCTGAGTCTGCACACGATAATTGTCGAAGCCGAATCTATCAAGAGAGCAAGATCCATATATATCCAGTAGAAATATCATTTGGTCCTGATTAGACATTGCAAAATGTTGCAATGGATTTAGATTTGATATTATTGATTTCGGTTTCTAGAAGGATGGTATGGTTACTAGTTATAAATTAATTCTGATTTGATTGAATAATACCATATAGATTTGATTTGATATTACTTTAACTTATTATGTAAGACTTGTCAATTTTATATATAGTTTGTTTCTCTACTCTTTATATCATAGCATCAATAAAAGTTCCCCCTTTATTCTTTTTTAAATTTGTCATGGTATCACAGCTTTTGATCTTTGAGGCCTGCAAAGCTAAAACCATAGCCTTGCACCGGCCAATTGCATGTATCTCCGTTTGGTCTATTTGCAACCTACCTATTTATTTATTTTTTCATAGTTTCTGCATAATAAAATAACCCTGTACTATATTTCTAATTTTTTCCATAAACCAATATCTCTCAATGACTATATCTACTCGAAATCTTCCAAAGGAATGTCGAATTTATTATCATGCTATAGAGTGGGTATTATGTCTGAATAAAATGAGTATTTCTGATCCTTTTCTTTATTTTGGTTTTGTTATTTAAAAACATAAGAAGTTTTGATTGTTCTTATTAAAAATAAATGAATTGGGAATAATTGAATGTCGTGTGTCGATTTACTATAAACATGGTTATATATATATATTTTTTTATTTTCTCACCATGATTTACTGTTGGCATTTTTTTATTACTCTATCTAGTTCGATCTACTGTAGCCATACAAGCTACTTCTATTTTATTGCCACGATCTATTGTTGGCATCTTCATTCTATTTTCCCGCCAAGATCTACAATTGACTTTTTTTTTTTTATTCCTCTGTTTGGCTCAATCTACTATAACCATACATATTAAATTCTTATCAAATTCATAAAACAAAAATTTTGAAACTGGATATACTTTCATTCATCAAGTACGAGATTGAAATCAATTAAGGTTCTCCTATATTAGGAGCTCTGAAATTGAACATATTACAAGCAGGGGAAAATTGCAATCAAAGATTGAATTATCAATTTGGTTTTCTACTTGTATTGTTATTAGTTATATTTACTTCGATTTAATATAGGTGTGGTAATTCTAAACCATATTTTTATCTATCTATGATTTTCTTCTCTCTTGTTATTATTTCACTATACAACTTAGTTTGCTCGAAGGTCGAAGGCCATGGATTGTGGAGTTACAAATACTTATATTTAAGATGGATATTGAATTTCCCTTCATATACATATTGAGGGGAGTGCAAATCTTAAGGGGGAAGTGTTAGAACAAATTTAGATTTGCTATTATTGATTTAAATTTCTAGAATAATATTATGTTTACTAGTTATAAAATAGATTTGATTTGATTGAATAATGTCATATAGATTTGATTTGATATTGCTTTGATTTATTGTGCAATACTTGTCAAGTTTATATATAGTTTGTCTCTCTACTCTTCATATCATAACATCAATAATCCTCCCTTTATTCTTTATTAAATTTGTCTCAAAATGATTTGAATAGATAATGCATGAGATTTGTGGATACTATAAACCATATTAAAGATTATAAATATACTTCAATAGTAGATCCATATTAGCATATAAAGTTAATAACTTGGCATAAAAAATTATCAAAAAGTAATATTTGGTTATTAATGTTCATCATCATCATCATCATCATCATCATCAAAGCCTTTAAAATCCCAATAGATTGGGATGGGTTATAAAAAAAATGATCGAAAAGTAATATTTGGTTATCAATATTAATAAAATTTTTTAACAACTATAAAAAAAAAAAAAAAATTAAGATTGTAGCCATTAGCTAAAATAGCTAATTTGATACATTAGATAGCTGAATAGAAAATAGATAAAATATAAACAATGTTATTTTTGAGCTAATTTGGATGTTAGTTTCTATTATTGATAAGTGGGTAGTTATTTCAACTTCTTGTTTAGTTATAGGACGGTAGTTGTAATGCCCCAGAATTTCTACTATATCCGAGCACTTCACTAACTAATTATCCCAACTTTTATAGTTAATTTTTGAAATAAGGTATATCTCATAAGTGGAATGAATAAGGCCTAACACAATGATAAAAAATCTTTAAGCCCTTATTATCTATTCTGTGCCTTATATATTTATTTAAAAACATCAAATAACGAGGTCTTGGCCACCGGCCTACAAATGTTTAAATGAAACATAAGAACAAACTAAAATGAGGCCCAAGTGAGCTTTGACTTCCCTAATCTAGATCCCCATGATTATTTGTTCCTACTTGGCGTTTTATAAGAAAAATGATACATAAGTAACCAAACAGGTACGAGTTAGATAAAGAATTCAACTTTATTGAAATACTAAAATAAAACAATAAATCATATGAAGTATGAAATTATGTAGATGTACATGTCCCTTGAGGAATACAATCAATGCTCCAATCAAATCCATCAACAATAACTACCACACACTTTGGAATACCTGCCCTTCTGAGCCTTTACATGCAATGGTTTAATATGGAGTTCCTTTATAGGATCCTAATCAACAGAGTCCTTAGTAGGCTCTCGGTCAAAGAGTCCTTAACATATACTCGATTAAAAGAGTCCTCAACAGGCACTCGATCATAAAAGTCCTCAAGAGTTACCGTGTCAACTTTAAGACATTCTAGGTTATCATCTATACTTGTCTCATCCAATAGGTTTTTTAGCAATTTCCATTGGTTCGTTATTTCTTACGCATTTTCATACCAGAACCAGGTTCCAAATAACCCGACATCTCAACTAAACATCAAACCAAAACTTCCAATGTATGATTAGGAATAGTATTTCATAATCTACATCTTTTATGTTTTGATTAAAAACTAATTTGAAATTAAAAAGGGACAAAAGAGTAGTTCTATAGCACTAGGTATGTTCTACCTTCTGAGTGTTGACTGTCAGTACCCTTAGTGTCGATAGTCACTGACTGTTATCAATCACACCACCTGGGTGGTGACAGTCAACATGCAGAATACAATCAGTTTGCAAAAACTTAGTTCTGGAAAGCTCCCAGTTTAATAGATAAACCAATTCTATGTAAACTTCCTTCTCAAAACCAAATTTAACACATGAATTTCAATAGAATTAGAGTTTTACGATCTGCTATGCACCTCGTTAACTTCAAAGAATCTCTCTCAAAAAGCTCAGTGATGAAACCTTAGGTCACCCCCCTTCTTTCGAGAATTGATCAATTAAACCGCGAAGCCTATGAAAAATTTACAAATAATTTTGTTAAAGATGATTATCTAAATATGAATCAACCTTTGAAACAATTTTTTGGTTGATTCGAACTAGAATGGGTATGAATGACCCAAAGAATTGAGGGTTAAAACTTATCTCAAAACGACGAAGATAAGGAGAGGATCCTGAATCTGCGTTTAGATTGTCGAGCAACATGTTACTTCTATCGAATTGAATGAGTTTTCCTTAAGGTCACCTCTTCGCCTTTTCTCCTCTTCTCTCTTTGAGATTGTGAGAATGAATGTACATATTCTTCGTATTGTGAATTAACTTTTAGTAATAATTCTCACAATATTACAAGTTTAGTCCTTGAACTTTACCGGGCCTTACAGTTCTCCCCTGAAAAATAAATTTAGTCCCTGAAGTTTTCACCATACACAGGAATAGTTTCAAATGTCTACTTCAAACTCACCATATAACTTCCAACCATGCTTTACTCATCATGACAATCCCGTGAATTGTATGCATCTACTTACTGCCAAACTATAACAATAAATTTACTGGCAACTGCCACAGTTGAATTCTGCAGCCCCGCATTAATTATAACCCAACTCTACCTCAATGCCATTTCGTCACCTAGTGGATGACGATATGAAGAATAACCCCCTTTTTATTTGCTTAAGGGAATTCCACAACGGTTCCACTATCTAGTTAAAGTTAACTGAACTGGTCAATATTGATTCCTCCAAACAAATTTCGCCCTGACAAATTCTTAAATGGCTTAGAACCGACAATTTCTATAATATAGATTTTAAAAATTGAACTAAAGCCACCCTCGAAATCCAACCAACACTCTACCAATATGGTGTAGAGTATTCATTCATGATAAGGCCACCTATGACACCTAACTAACACTATTGACAAATACCTCGCCATTCAAAATAATTAGCCGTGTAATAATTTAAATCACTAACCAGTAACAACCTACCTTTCCAAACATGATAATTCAGTCATATCCAAAGTATTCATATCACATATTCCTCTACTTCTCTATCTCAATCCATCTTCCATACTACTACTTTATGTCCCGTAGTCAAGTATCCTACCAATCCCTAAGACCCCATAAGGTAAAACAACTCTAACTCTAATCCACGCAATATCTCTAAGATAGTTCTATATCACATATACTAACGTCTCTTACTTGGTACACATTCGACATCACTACTCTGTTGTAACATCCCGGAAATTTGAATAAATATTCTATTTTAATAATAATAATATTATATTTTAATATTATTATTTGTGTTGTATGTGTTTGGCGTAGTACGATATTTTAGCTTGGGCGTAATTGTCGTAAAGTAACATTGCGTAGGCATTGTGCATATTATATGTTGTTATATGTAAAAAGTGAAGTGTTACATTTAGTCAAACTTGGCAGAAACTGGAATATCTGACGCTATGTTCAACCATTAGATATAATGGTCAGACAAAACAACAGAGTCCCCATTTTTTAGCAAAAAAATTATATTTTTTAAGTTTTTGTAGTACCCGATGGTTGTCTGATGGCTGTTCGCCGATGGACAGGGATCGGACATATCGAATCAAGAACCAACAGATACCTCAATGTGAAAAAAGTGATTTTTGACTAAATGTCACATCTTGGTTGTCTCTTCCCATTTCACTTTTTGTCTGAAAAATAGAAAGAGAGAGGGTGATTATGTTGACTCAATCTTCAACCTTTCTTCCTTTAATTTCATCTAACTTGGGAGATTGTCTGTGAATAAAAAGTTGATTTCAGACTCTCTATTGCATAGGCTTCGATATGGCATATGTTTTTCTTTCTATCTCGTTCATTTGCATAGCCTTGGTTTCCTTGCCTTTTTCGTACATCAAAATAAAGCTGATTTTCTTCTTCCTCATAATGAGTAGATCGTTTTCTTCTATAGGTGCATTATGATCCGAGTTCGTTTGATAGATCGAACCTAGGGCTCGAGTGGAGGTAAATTTGGGGGGTTTGGGAGTAGCTTTTCGAGAGGTCTTTCTAGTGCGATTGAGGTACAGTAAACTATGAACTCTAATATAATCTTGAGATTTCAACCATATGATGACGGATTGATACGTCTTGTAGGTGTAGCTGTTTGGTATAGTTGTATGGCATAACTTTAATTTGATTAAATGATTTTATTATCTTGCATGGTATAAGTATTGTGTTTAAACACGTAGTATATAAATTCTCATGCATATCATATCATTCTCAAGTGTTGGTATAACATTATTTTTTTATTGAAAAACATGATTTTTAAAGGCGTTGAAAAGCGAAGGCATAGTTTTAAATTATGAAAGATTCGTTTTATCATTAAGCATGTATTGTATATAACTGAGTCTTTTACTTTCTTTTCGGAAAAATATATCGAACTTATTAAAATGCATGAAACAATGAGGCCTACAACCTTGCCGTAAAAGTCAAAAAACCTGCAATAGAAATTATCCATTGATCACGTCACACGTGAGTGGTGGATCAATGAAGGATTTGATCGCATCACATGTGAGTGATTGATCTTACCGGGCATACAGTAGCCCACTTTTATAAAATGCGTAGAGATACTAGTCCCAACTTTACAGGCGCTTTGCATTGCTTAGTTTTCATGGCATTGTGCTATCGTGTGGCGTGCGTTGCATTCATGATTCATTATAGCATTCATGATCATGTTATATATTCTTTATATGTTGTAGCATGTTACTCATGTCATACATATAGCGTAATCTCATTTTTATCATAGAGTTGATTGTCTAACCATATAACTTTCCATACTCTTTCTTTTTATGCATTATTTTGTAGGTGCGGAGGTGAGCATTGAGTATCATTAGATGCCTTGATGCATATTGCACATATAATTTTTGTATTAGGCATTGGCGAAGGTGAAGCGTAGAAGTTATACATTGTTGTTGTTGTTGTATTATTTTGTAGTTGACAAGAATTATTTGTAACTTCTTTCTTATACCTTTTGTCAATCATGTAGTTTGACGTTTTGTAAGTAAATAAGGTAGTTTACTCTTTTATGAAGTTGTTGTTTATGTTTCATTTCTAGTGTTGGTGTTTTCCTTTATTAACGTTGCTATTTATATATCTATCATTGATGCAGATTGTTGTAGTTACTTGAGTAGTATCACTCTGCAGAAGTGATTAGATTGTGTTAGCAAATATGGCTTTGTAGCATTGTATTCTATATTATATATTTTTTTTCTTTTCCTTTTTTTTCTCTTCTTTCTTTCTTTCTTTATTTCTTTCTTTCTTTCTTTCTTTCTTTTCTCTTTCTTTTTCTTTTTACTCATATCCCCGGGTACCTTAGGATTTTGGGCGTAACAAGTTGGTATCAAAGTTTAATGGGTTTACATAAACCTTTATGGCTTGTATCTAGGGGTCTTGGCGGGATCGCGAGCATAGTAATGCATTGAGTTTGTTTGCGTAGTTTTAACTTGATTATATAGTTAATGTATGATAGTCTTATTTATTAATACTATCATGACATTATGAGACTAACTTCACTTCTTTCTTTATTCTGTTGTAAGTTAGTATGGTGCGAGGGCATGGAAATCGTAGAGGTGGTCGACGCGGAGGAATAGGAGTAAACATTTGCTGAAGGGAAGGAATAGTGGGGGTTCGTGATGAAGAGGAGATTCCGCAAATACATACTCATGCACAAACTATGGCGGATGTCAAAGAGGATGAGGATATTCCTTAACTTGAGGATACGACTAGCGAGGCGGTGTTGAATCGAGTAGCGAGGGGTTCGGGAAATAGTGGTGATACTTGGACCTTTTTGGCCCAAAAGCATTTCAGTATGATGGACCCTCCAACTTTTCGAGGGGATGGCGAGGCAATCTTGATGGAAGAATGAATAATGGAAATGGAGAGGATTTTTAAATCCCTTAAAAGGGTCGTGTATGATCTAATAATGTCGACGGCACCTTTCTATCAAAGAGGCTAAGCGACTAGGTGGTAGAGTAGAGAAGAGGAGGTAAATAGGCTTAAGAATCATTTTTCGCAAACTATTCTTGGAGTTTTCCCCCGAAATTCTTCGTGAAAGGACGTGGGAAGAATTTATGGAGCTTGTGCAAGGGAGTTATTGTGTGCAAGAGTATCAGATTCAATTTAAGGATCTTTCGCCTAAATTGGTTTGATAGAAAAGTTACGGAGTCATCAGTTCAAGAACGAGTTACACTATTTGATCCAGACTCATGTTATGGTGGGTCTTCACACCTACAAGCGATGTGTTGGCACGACTATGGAGGTAGTATATAGCTTGATTAATAAGCAATGTGCAGGGGCTTCTCATTCTACTCGGTCTTCAGGTCAACTTTTCGATTCTCATTCTGTTCACGGTTAGGATATGGGTTCGGGTACTCGCGGTGGTCATAGTGTCAAAGGCAGTGGTAGCGGTAGTAGTTTTAATGTTAGCAGAGGCAGTGGTAAGAAAAGGTTGGACATTAACTTTTCTTCTTCTTCTTCTCGCAGGAGATCTCATCTTGCTTTTTCTACTTCTTTGGGTTCTACCGTATAGGTATAGGGTATTTCCAGTATGGTTGCCAGGGTCACATTGCTCATGATTGTAATTTTCTACTAGCTTGTCATATGTGTGGTCAAAGGCATATGTTTAGGAAGTTTGCCCATTAGTAGCTTGTTGCGGATGCATTCAGAGGGACCATATATGGTTGCAATGTCCTGAGGGCTTCTCTATTCCAGTTGTACCTGGCAGTTAGCAGCAACAATCACTTCTTTTGGGGTAGCTCCAAGGCCATCACCCACTGTTCATCCTTCTTAATCTCTTCAGAGTGGCGGTGCATCTTGTAGAGGATTTTAGAGTATGGTAGGGCATAGTGGTTTTCAGTAGGGTCAGTCTTCTCAGACTCGTGCTTATGGGATGCCTCAAGCTCCAGATGTCGTTGAGCTTTCGGTTGTGTAAGGTATAGTACCTTTCTTTTCTATATGAGCACACATGTTATTTAATACAAGTGCATCACGTTCTTTCATCTCATTGTGTTTTGCATCTATGTTGGATTTGCCTATTGAGCATTTGGATATGCCTATCTATGTTGATACTCTGGGGGATTACACTTTTCGTATTGATAGTGTAATTTGGGGGTGCGGGATTTTGATTGCAGATTATATCTTTATATATGATTTTGTGGTATTTGTCATGTTAGGTTTTGATACCATTCTTAGTATAGATTGGTTAACAAACTTTCATACAATTATTAATTATTTACAACAAAAGGTTGTAATGAGAACATCTGTGGGGGTTAGCATTTATTTGTAGGGAGAACATGATCATACTCTTCCCTATACGCATCATGGCTTGACTAGTTTATCTGTGATGTTGGCTAGTCTTTCTATTGCAAAGGAGATAGTAGCGGGGGTGGAGTTTCAATCAATTGTTCGTGAATTCCTGGATGTATTACCCGATGACTTTAGTGGACTTCCTCTTTAGAAGGAAGTGGAGTTTGCCATTGATTTGATTCCAGGGAACTAATCCTATTTTTATTACTCCTTATTATTTGGCTCCAGCAAAGTTAGAAGAGCTGCGAGAAGAGATAAAAGATCTTAAGTGGAATAGTTTAATTCATCCTAGCACTTCATCTTGGGGTGCTCCTACTTTATTCGTGCTAAAGAAGGATGACTTGATGTGTATGTACATCGACTATTGAAAGTTGAACCATGTGACTGTGAAGAATAAATATCCT
>MKEJ01048227.1:0-11142 GCA_001753735.1 Embelia ribes | reverse complement strand
AAAAAAAAAAAAAAAAAAGGCGTGAGGCAAAAAATAAATAAAGATAGGAGGAACATCAATAACTAAGGGACAATATTACCCATTTACATAGGCAGATCTGCATAGGGGCAAAGCGGTCAATTGTCCCTCTTGATTCGGATTAAAAATTAATTTAAAAATAATATTAGGTATTTATGTTTATTATATTTATAATACTATATATAAATTCTTAGCATCCACATGCCATATAACAGTCGTGTTTCATCTTCAATTTTTTTGGTTAATCTTATTATGGTAAAAGTTTACTTTAAACTGTACTATTATGACTTTTACAACAAGTTTCAATCCAAATACAATAAATATATTTAGTATATGTATAGTTGCTTTGTCATGTTTTCTTTCCAGTCTGGTAAAACAGAAATTTAATTTAAGCCTTGCATAAGTGATTTTTATTGAAAAAAAGAAGAAGAAATGTATGATTAACTAATTTTTTTTATCATCCTATTTTGTATTATAAATTATTTATTTGATAGTAAATTATTATTAGATAATTAACCAGAATTTTGGCCGTTTTAAAAAATTATTTAATTTTAATATAAAGATTATGATAAATTTTGTTCGTTGTACCTTTCGGTCTAAAAAATCTTATCTTTAAACCAAGAAAACAGTAACATGGATCTAGCTTAATTTTTTATTTATGTGAAATGTTACCAACTTAAAAGCTAAAAGAACAAATATGCTGAGCTTATTAACTCCATCCAAACAGATCCTATGTATAATTAAATGTGTAGTGAACCAAAATCATCCAACTATACTTCTAGGATGTAGACCAAACATGACCAACTTGCTGGGCTCACCTTCCCCGTACTATTTACTCATTCTTATCATTTATTTGGCATTTTTCCAATTAGAACATAGAAAGAGAAATTTCATAAATAATGGCCGTGAAATTCCTGTCATGTTTTCCTAACATGCAGTCATTTATAGTTAAGCGGCTGTAGTACTAATTCAGATTATTAAAAAAAAAAAAATCAGAAAAAAAGTTTTTTTTTTTTTAATTTTTTTATTTTTTTTGAATTGTTTTTTTTTTTTTTTTTTTTTTTTTTTTTTTTTTTTTTTTTTATCTTGGCTTATTGGTTAATATGGAAAATTTGCACATTGTTAAGACCATACGAATGAGAGCATACTATGCTAAGAATATGTATTGTAACTTCCTTTTTTTAATCGGAGAATAGAAGTGATTTGGTTAAATGCACAAATGCATGAAATAGCTGCGCGTGTTGCCAGTTGCAATGGCTGACATTTGTTATTTCTTTTTCATGTATCCATCTGGAATTGTACTTATATAGTAACATATAATGCAGTATTCATGTGATTGGATGGATTTAGAATAATATGCCGGGAGCCTTTTAAAAGTACTACCGGTTCCGCACACGTGATGCGTGCGCAAATCCGTTAAAATGACTGAGAGCAACTAAAGTAAAAACTTGACAGATATACATACAATTTGTAACTCTTTTTTAGTTACTTGTTTCAAAATCAACATCAAAATTGGTCTAAAAATTTAAACTTTGATTGAAAAATTAGTCTTTGGAAATTCAAAAAACTATGAGATTTTGGTAAAAATCAATCACAAATTGATCAAATAAACCCTAAAAGATTCGGAATCTGATAAGAGATGGAATATCAGATTTGGGTTCGAATTCAATCAAAAGTACCCTCAGAAATTTAATGTTACTGTCAAATTTGGCTCAAAATCAAAATGCAATTTGATCTGAAAACTCTAAAACCATCAAAACTTGATTAGATGTAGAAGATCATACAGGAATTAAGAGAAAAGCCCCTACAAATGTAAATTATGTTGGGAATTCATTTAATCTCTCCAGAAAGAGCGATGATGTGATTGATTTGGTGCGAATAGAGGAAAATTGATTCAAAATTGCCTTTATATATTCGTGCTAAATCAATAACCTTCATAAATTAATATTACTGAAAATAAAATAAAAGAGGGGAAAAAATGACCTCAGCAAACATGTGAAACCTAGAATCACTGGGCAAAAAATCATAAATTGATTAATGAATATGAAATATTATCCATATGAACTTACTGAATATGAGATAAATGATCAGAATTGAAAGCATCAAAACACACCTGAAGGTTGCGTCTCTCTTCATCTACAGAGAAATGCCGCAAATTCCTTCTTAAAAACACAAAAGTGTGGTAAAGCAGGGACCAAATAGACATTAACAATTAAACAGGGACCAAATTGTAATTGCTCCACGTAGAAATTAGACACCATTACTGTACTCTCTCTTCCCATCTCTATATTTGCTCTGCTGAGTTCTTTCCTGGTCTCCAAATTAACAGACATAGGATGGGAAAGGAGATAAAGTAAGGAGTTGTGGCTGTGTGGTCTTGTTAAAGCCGCTTACGTGTGATGTCCAAATTTGTCATTTTTTTATCCAGTCGGCTACATTTGTTGTGCTCAATTTTGAGGGATAAAATAGGCAACATTTGAATAGACACTGCTTCAGTGTTTGACAGGTGTGTCTTGAAAAACGAGTTTAGGGCGGAGGTCGAGTTTGTCGGTAGTATGTAGTGTTACTATTATAACCTTAGGTAGTTATATAGCTTAATTGATTTTTACGCAATTTTTCAATTGTGAGAGGACTAATTTAGGAAAGAGTTAAGTTAGATGGGGCTTCACTTGTGTTGCTGCTATTTTCTGGCCCATATCATAATAGTATAGAAGTATGGATGTTCTTTTATGCCCTTAGGTCTGGTTTGACTAGAGAAATACTCTATAAGAAAGGGAAGTTAAGTAAAAGCTCATGAATGGCCGTGGGGATCTTCATTTTAGAAATATTTCTGGCTATGAAACTAGAGAAGTAGATACTTTCCTTGTGTGATTACACTCTTTTTATTATTACCTTTTGATGATTGGTCATTGGTATAATTTAACTTTTTTCTGGGAGTCTCCTTGTTACCCCCGGAGACTTTACTGCTACAGGAAAGTTTGGCAATTTTTTGTGAAAAGTTCTTATTAATTTTCTCATTTACTCTTTTCAGAACAAGGATTTCTGGATGGGAAAGAACCTAACTGGTGTAGATCCAGTGTATGAAAACCAATCGCGAAGTGATCCAAAGCGTCCTCACCAATGGTTTGCTGATCCCAATGAAGATTTATTTCCAAACAAGAAACATGCGGTACAAACTGTGAATAACAAACCTACCCCAGAAATCTTAAGCTCTAATGCTCCTCTTTGGGAAAGCCCCACAAGTTATTCGCAAGTTCCGAACCAATTTATGGACCGGTTATTTGGAAGTGAACACAATAGGACCTTTAACTTGACAGAGCACCATGTTTTCCCTGTGGGTACAGTCACTGATGACTTGAATATGGCAAGTAACGATCAATATGGAAATGATCCATCTGTTGGTTTGTCTATGTCTCATACTATGGTGGACCCAGAGACATGCCTCAACTATGGGGGAATTAGAAGAGTTAAGGTCAATCAGGTTAAGGACTCCGACAATAATGGGCAGGCCCTTGTTCAAGCCTATAACACAGAAAATGAAACTAATTTCTTATCAGTAGGACAGGTTTATGATAAGGAGGACGAGAATGTCGTGTTAATGGGCCACACGTATAACAAGGGTGATCACAACATCAGAACAATGGAACCCACTTTTATGAAGGGGGATGAGAACGGTTTATCATTTGGTCACTCGTATAATAAGGAAGAGACGAACACATTATCTTTCGGTGGCTTTAGCGAAGACCCTCATATTGACCAATTGGCTCAGCCTTTGAACAGCTGTGAGCCGTTTTATGATCAGTCTTCTGTTCAAGCATCAGACATGCCCAACAAGAGGGGGGCCAAAGCATCAAATCCTGGTGCAACTAAAGCCAAATCTGAAGCATTGTCTAAGGCCAAGGCAGAGCTTAAAGGGGTTAGAAAAGAAGCTCCAAACAGTTTTCCTTCTAATGTCAAAAGCTTGATATCGACGGGCATGCTTGATGGAGTGCCTGTTAAGTATGTGTCTTTGTCACGAGAGGTAATCCTTGCTATATTTGTGTTCATTTCTTAAGACATTTTTTAAGATCATGGTATCTTATGACTCATATTAGCCTTTTATTTTGTTTGTAAAGGAGCATCGTGGTTTTATTAAAGGCAATGGTTATCTCTGTGGATGTAAAGACTGCAATTTCTCCAAGGTAAATTTAAATTTTATATATATATATGCTTTTTTGGAAAATGATTTCGTACAAAATATTAATTACGGAAATATTTACTGCATGATCTGGCATCATTTTATTGATATAAATCACATTGATCAGGCCATGCCACGTCATTTTGCAAATTTTTATTGTTTGTATTTGCATTACGTTTCTCTCTGGACCTGACATAAGAAGCAATTATGTTGTGCAAGGCACTGAATGCTTATCGATTCGAGTCCCATGCTGGTTGCAAGACAAAGCATCCAAACAATCACATATATTTTGAAAGTGGAAAGACTATTTATCAGATAGTCCAGGAGTTGAAAACCACCCCCGAGTCACAGTTGTTTGATGCAATTCAAACCATAACTGGTTCACCAATAAATCAAAAGGCTTTCCGCACTTGGAAAGGTACTATAATAGTTGATGACATTTATATTTTTTCTTTATTGTTATCCAAGCTGTGGATGATAAAATGCTTCTCTTGCTATATGCCATGTTCAGAATCGTATCAAGCTGCAACTCGGGAGCTTCAACGTATATATGGAAAGGAAGAGCTAAATTGATAGTAGTTTTATAGTAGTAACGGTTGGTGAACTGCTTGTCGAAATGTAAGATATGTTCTCTTTTTATTGCGCCTTGAAGTGATACTTCTGCTTTTCCTTTTTGGGGGGATCGAATATGCTTTATAAGAAATGCTTACCCAGATTGAGATCTGATGATTTTGTTTTAACTTTTTTTTTTTTTTTGGGTACATGATGGTTTTGTTAATTTTAGTGTAATTATTTGCTTGCAATGAAATCTGGTTAATAAATGATTATTTTTGCACCATCCCAGTCCACGGTAGATATATATTTACATTGTTCTTCCTATTGCACCCTTAGTATAAACGGAAAACGGTTCCAAAATGCAATGCTCTCAGGATTCTGAAATCAATGTCTGGCTGATGTCACAGTGATAGAACTTCATTTTGCGGAACTTCTTGATTGAGCTCATGGTGAATTATGATTAGCTAGCATTCAATCGTAAATTAAAAGTTGTTCAAGATGCTGGGCTACCTTGTCCGAGCAATTTTCAAACTTTCTTCAAATCCTAATTAGCTCCATTGCTTCTCATCTGTGTTATATATCTTCTAAATTGTTTCTCAGCATGCAGTCTTGAGTGCTATAGAAATAGATCAGATGCGTGCTGAGGAGGTTAATGGGATTCGCCTGATGAGGGTGTTTCCCAGCTCGAGATATCATAATCAGACTATGCGAGGCACTTGAACAATAGATGGTTAGACAGAACTCGAGCAAAGCAATAAAATAGTATTCTTAAATATAATCTTTCACATTGGAAATAAATGACATTGTATAAATTACAAGAATCAACCATTTTCTCATTAGACCCCTACAATTAGCTTCTCCTTTTCAACTCCAAACTATTGCATCCCATCATCACCCCTAGGGTTCTTCCTCAGTTATTAACCGCAGCAAGCTGATTTTTGTGCAAGTTGGCCAGCTCCAGTTGACGGATCGGGTTGATTGATTTTGATAGTCTGGGGCTGAAAAAATTTGCAGAATTTTCCAGCATTAAAACTAGTTTTAAGAAATTATTTAAGGAACTCATTTCTCATCAAGTAAAAGGAAAGTAGATGATGCAAAGAATTGTTACTAATTTTTTCTCCTCAGTTGTAATAAGAATAATCATGTCTTTTGCCATTCTTAGTTATGGTACACACATCCCAAACATGCTTAAAATTCTTGAAAACTAGGTGTTAACAATTGAAAGCATGAACCAAGGAGCGAGGGACCAAATTGAGATTGAGCATAGAACAGTTGCACCACCTTTTGCTAGATTTAAAGAAAGGAAAATTGCAAGTGAAGTACCTCGGCCTTAGAGTCAGTATCGGCAAGCCTTTGCTTTATGTCCCTTCCTATTGAAAAGAAGACTTGCTCAACGTTGAGGTTAGTTTTTGCACTCTGCAGTGAACGGAATTTCATCAAGGACGGTATATTATATAGTTTAAAAGACCGTACTCATTATACAAGAGTATACTCACTGTTTCGAAAAATTTAATGCCATATTCATCAGCAAGTGCTTGGCCCTTGGCAGTGGGTACAGCCTGCAATGATGATTCAAGAGCGTCAGGTACAAACTTTATGGGGGTAACAAGCATAAAAAGCAACCTGATTGAAAACGGAAACTTTAAGAGTGAATAGAGAGGAAGGGACAAGGGAGCTGGTGCGTTGAAGAAACATATTATACCCTTTTGCTTTCATCCATGTCAGCCTTGTTTCCAACAAGTATCTTGTTGACATTGTCAGATGCATGCTGCTCAATGTTGCGAATCCAGTTCCGTATGTCTGAGAGGAAATGAAACAGGTTTCCCAAATCAGAAAAGAAAGCAAAGACAGCAAGGTGGTTGTAGTTCACAAAGCACTACATGTAGACATTAATGCCTCTAATGAGAAAATCACTTCAAATTTCACAGCTGGAAATCGATGTGAAGAGTTGATAAATTTCATGAACATAAAAATTAATACACAATAGTCTAACATGTTGCCAATCTAAGTCTCTCCTCTTACGAACACCCAAAACAAAAGAAGAATGAGGAGAAAAGGAGAGGGAGAGGAATGCCAGGGAAGGGGAGAGAAAACTTCATACAGAAAAAAAAGTACAGAGAAAAATAATAAGTCAGTTAGGTCTTACTGTTGAAAGATGATTCATCTGTAACATCATAAACCAGCAAAATACCCATGGCTCCGCGATAGTAAGCTGAAAGCAAATAATAATTAGGAAGGAAAAAAGAATTACACGAGGAACTAATGAAGCACATAAAAGCGAGAACAATTACTATCATTGACAAACTGGTTAGTCAACAACATGATAACTGAGGATCGACCATCAATTAAAAACAATAGAAAGATCACTAGCTTAGCCTTAAATACCATTGACATCTAAGTTTACATGGAACCTATGTTATTACTAGGAGTGATAATTTAGTGGAATCAGTGAGAACTTGAAATCAAGAGTCCAATTAAATAAAATCAAAGCACCATCAACTGGAAAACTATATCATTTCGACTTAATATTGAGGACCTTCTACAGGAAAAACAAATTACTATCATGTTAAACGCATGAAGACTGAACTCAGCACACCCACTCTAAGTCGCCCAAGTCCTTCATGGAGAGGGGTGCACAAGCTCCTGCTCTCTGCCCTAAGATTCTTTTCGATTTTGACGCTCTCGCACCCGCTCCCTCTCGCACTCTTCAATGTAGTGGCCTAGCATCCACTAATGCTTCCTTGATGCCACTTCATAACTTGAACAACTGCCAATGTACCTTTATCCACCAAATCATAAACTTACCAGTGGTGATAGTGCGGAACCGCTCTTGTCCAGCTGTGTCCCATATCTGGAGCTTGATCCTTTTTCCATCAAGCTCAATAGTTCTTATCTTGAAATCAATCCTGCAAGGGACAAGAAATTTCAATAAGTTAGAAATCCAGAATAAAGAATTGCCATACAGATGTAACCAAGCATCAATGTGTTACCCAATGGTCGTGATAAAACTGGTAGTGAAGGAACCATCAGAGAAACGTAAAAGAAGGCAACTTTTTCCCACACCTGAAAAAGATATAAAGGAAAGAGATTAAACCAGGAGGAAATGGTCCGAATCTTGCTCCAAAAATAAAACAATATACATTACTTTATGACAATTCAAAACCACACAGAATAATACACATATAATCGGCACCAAATCACATCTAACTAAATCACTTGAAGAGAAAAACATCCAGCAAATCATAATGCTGAAAGCTAGTCCAACGTAAGGTAGAATACATAAGCGACAACTATGCCAACAATCCAGACTACATCAACCGAAAGCAACATTAATTTGTAACCGTTAAATCCAAGTCAAAAAGACTAGAAGGATCTTTGTGTCTAGGGGCTAGGTTAGGAGACCCATATTGTCTTAAAATCTTTTTCTTTTCATGGAAATTATTTCAAAGATATAGATGAATGCACAATTTCCGCATATCAAGGATAGTAGTCATATTCCTCACTTGAATGAGCAAAAGAAAGTAAAAACAAACGCTGAGAAAAGGACCATCAGCTAGCCTTCTTTCCAAGAAAGTCAAGAATAGGAGTCTATTCCAAAAAATATTCTAAAAATGAAACGAATACAGGCAAAGGGAAGAAGATGATATGTATCAAGCAAAACCTCACAAAATGAATATAGTTTCCATGTAGAATGGAAACATCACAGAAATTTGCAAGTTTGTGCGTGCCCAAATGCGTGTGTGTGAGCACAAACGAAGAGAGAGAAGAGATTCTGAGGTTCAAGTCCCAGTGATCCAACTAAAAGTTCTTTGTCGTGATGCGAACAAACGGCAATCCTAGTTTATAGCCACAATCATGCAAAGTTAACAAAATAATTACCTATAAACCTGATTAGGTACATTGGCAATGCTGTGATGTTGAGAGGGAAAAAAAGTGGGTTATGTGCAACTGTAATGACTAGCAACAAGACTATGAGAGTGTAAATGTACTCGTCAAATCAGGGGAACATTTTTTGAAGCAACAAATTTCAAAAGTTGTCAATTTCAGCTGACCAAATTCAACCCCACCCCAACTTAAACGTGGGAATTAGCAATTTCAAAGGAAATCAAATTGAATTGAACTAGACTTTTTTTTCAGTTTTTATGGAAAAATAGACTTATTGTAAGTGTTAGGATATTCATAAGGAAAAAGCTATAGCAAAATGATGCACATACACAATCGTGTACTAAAAACTGTAGAAACGCATTGGTTAGATCTTGTGTGCTAATTCTCTCTTGAGACAACCAACAGACATAATTTCATCACTATCAAGCTATTATTAACAAGCATTTATTCATATTTTTCTAGTTTCATTTCCCAACAAAAAGAAAGAGCATACAAATAACTTCAATCCCATATTCCTATACCCACAAAATCGCGCGCCTCGGTAATCATTTAATTGGGTCCCAATAATCTAAAACTTACTAGATCCATCAATAACCCAAATCAATCTCAAACCCCACAACCCAACAAGACAAATACAACTACATCAAACCCAAATCCGAATCAAAAATTGTAAATTCGAAACAAAATTTATATACCGCTGTCGCCGATGAGGAGGAGCTTGATGAGGTAATCATAATCGGCTCTAGCCCTAGCAGGTGGAGCCGCCATTGAGGAATTGAACCAATACACAAACCCTAACTTCGTATATTTATCTGTAAACAAATTAGACAATTAGAGGTATCTAATATATTTAATTTTAAAAAAAAAAAAGTCAAAATGGGGTACATTGGAGTACCAAAATTAGGAATGAGGAGAGAGAAAATAAGAATACAGATCGGCCATTGGAGGGTATCTACAGAGAGAGAGAGAGAGAGAGAGAAAAGGAGGGAGGGGAGAAGAGGGATTAATATTTGACTTTGTAAATTTATTTAATCGAAAAAAAAAAAAGGAACTTTTCTACCGTGCGCCGAGTCCCCATGCGCAAGCTAGCAATACTTTACCGGGTTATTTACACAAACGTACTCCTAGAGTTTCATCCGAAATTCTATTTGGAACCCATATTTTTATTTAAAACAGTTGTAGTCCCTTTATTTTGAACTAGAGACACATTTAGCATGTACAGACCTATAAATTTGTTAGGTTGGGACAGATGCATGTAGAGCCAGGGGGGTCAATTGCCGCTTCGGAATAAGAATTAATAAAAATCTATATATTTGGTATGTATGTATTATATTTTATTTATTTAATCTTTTAATATATATTTTCTTTTGCAAGACTAGAAATATGTTTTCACGGTTCGTGGATGGAGAATTCCAACCGTAATAAGCACGTGATTGGTGGTTCGAGTTTACCGGTCATTTTTTGAATTATTTTTATTTTAAGCTTATGTTCTCTTTTTTTTTTCCTCTTTGGCCACTTGATTTTTTTTTAAACTTTTTCTCATTCTATTTCTCTTTTGTTAATTACCTTCGTACACTAATTTTTAGATCCAACACAATAAATATAATTAGTTGCTTTTTTTTATTTCCATTAATTATGGTAGAAATTTTTAACATAGAAGGAATTCTTAAACAAAAACTATAAGACTAATTTTTTTACTCTGATCCTTCTGTATTGTAACTTGTTAAACAAATAATAAACTATTATTAGAAAACTAGCTAAAAATTTGATCCTTTTAAAAAATAATTTGGTTATTTCATCAAATCCATCATGACTTTTTAATTCAAAAAATTTTATAGCTCTGTTTGAAATGCGTCCCTTGATTAAATTTTTGTGTCATTGCTATGACAAGGCCAATATATGGCCATGACAAGGCAAGACAAGGCTAAGACTAGGCCGTGACAAGGCCAAGAATAGGTCGTGACTAGGCCAAGGCAAGCCCAAAACAAGGTCATGACAAGGCAAGTTTAGGCCATGATGAGGATAAGACTAGGTCATGACAAGGCCAAGACTAGGCCATGACAAGGTGTCACGGATGACATTTTGTGGTCAAACGACACCCTGTGATCATCGGAAAAATACGAGAAAATTCTAGAGTGTGGGGAATAGTCATAGAATGACACCATAAAAAGATTACGGACAAAGGATTTTTCGTTTACGAGTTAAAATTAATTATGACTCCTCGAACATACCCAATGTCCACTCCTGCCACTCCAAGAATGACCCAAAATGTATATATAAGGGGGAGGTGCTTGACAACCTTGAGAGGTGTCATGACAACCTTGGTGAGTGTCATGACAAGCTCTTCTCCCTTACTTGAGGTAGCAACGAGGTGTCTGACAACCTAGAGAGGTGTCAAGACATTCAATGAGGAGATTAGTGTTTAGGGAGGGATCATGGTTGGAGCTCTACCTCCCTCCCGCACTACTTGTCAAAGGGCAAGGACAAGGAGTGTCAAAGAGTCTCCC
>MKEJ01048225.1:17500-20000 GCA_001753735.1 Embelia ribes | reverse complement strand
ATAAAAGACTGCCTTCGATATCTGTATAACATGGGGTTTACATATAGTTATATATGTTGTTATAATGAAAATTGAGAATTATGTATAAATTTTTATGTCATTAGGAAAACATAAATTGAGATTCAAACCCAAAAATAATTCATGAATTCAAAGTTAGCAGCCAATAGTTAATGGTTCAAATTTGTCATAAATTTTGGCTTTTGTGAATGAAAATCCACACTTTCTTTTTCATTTTAAATAGAAAAAGGGGAGAGTTTCTTTTAGAAAAGGGATGAAGGAAAACAGAATGCAAAATGCAAGTCCAATAAAAAAAAAAGAAGTTACCCAACCCAAAAGAACCAAGAAAGGGAAAAATTTCATCTAGGTTGTATCCTTTTGGCGACATGGCCGAGTGGTAAGGCGGGGGACTGCAAATCCTTTTTCCCCAGTTCAAATCTGGGTGTCGCCTGATCAATAAAATACTAAAAATCCCCTATTCTGTTCTGCTGATCTAACTCTTTTGCTAATAGAACCGACTCAATGAGTCCCCAGCAGAAGCAGAGGAAAAGTACTCTTTTTTATACTTGTTCAAGCATCAAGTATAGGGTTTTTGATAAAAAATTGTAAATCTCTGACAAGGAAAGATTATAGTGATGGAAGGGGCGTAATTTCGATCCGGACTCACGAGAGTCTCTGAGTGCTCAGGCATTGAATCAATATTCTATTAAATAGATAATTGGAATTTTTTATAAAAAAATATTTCGTTGATTAGTTCATCAATAGTGTTGGGTCAGAATCCCTTTTTGACTCTGCGCCATTGATTCCACTATTATTAGTGAGCAATAATAGAAAAATTCCTTCATATTCATAGAAATAGAGGACATAATTCACATGGATATAGTAAGTCTCGCTTGGGCTGCTTTAATGGTAGTCTTTACATTTTCTCTTTCACTCGTAGTATGGGGAAGAAGTGGACTCTAGAGGTGCTATTAATTGAGTTGAGGAATAAAACTTTATCAATTGCTTTATAGATCATTCTGAAAAGGTTTTTTAACGATTTGAAATCAAAATATATTCGTCCGTTGAATTCTAGTGGAATTAATGTATTATATAAAGAATACGCTCTCAATCAAAGATATATTTCAATCATTCCCACTAATTCTTTCTAAATTTTTTATTTCAACGATAGGTTATTATAGATAGACAATGAGGAAGATCAAATTTTTATTTTTTTATTGTTTCTCAGAACAAAACAAGGGTGTAGACACTTACCCTAACGACTTCTTCTTTGAACAGGAAACAATAAAAATTGTCTAACAAAAAACTATGTATTTTGCCTTAGGAGAGTTCCATATCGGCCATTTACCTATTGTTTTGTTTTATTAGTTTTTAAACTGGATTCCCATAGAACTCCAGAATTCCTGTTAATGGCTCAATCAATTACCTCTTTCAAATGCTAAACTAAAAAAAAACGACTTGATTTTTTTAATCAACCATTAATCTTATTTTTTCGATAGATATGAAGATTCATATTGGAAAAAATACGAAAGAAAAGAAATAGAATTGAGTACTATGTACATTCCATACCATATATGGAATTGATATCTACATATAAGAAGATCCATCCTATTGGAGTAGTGTAGATTGATCTATATTAACTTTGTATTATACAACTTGACTATAGTCTACAGTATTTTAAACACTGTAGAACTTTTTTTACACTACAATAAAACTATGAGGAAGTAAAGTATGGTAGAAAGAAAGATATGAATCTTTCTTTCTACCATATACTATCGGATCACATAGAATACTGCCGATTCTAGTCCGCGCATTTCAGTTAAGACGCGGAATTTGAATCCTTTTCATCAGAAGTCAAGTTTCGTTCAAATTTATTAATCATTTTTACTTTGATTTTGACTAACTGTTTTTACGTAAATGATAAGTAGAAAAGCAGTAGGCACGAGAACGAACAATGCAGTAGCAATAAATGCAAGAATATTTACTTCCATAATCTAATCGTTTTTTTATTTTAATTTTATTTCACAATAACTCGGGATTTAATCCCATAGAGATGATAAATCTTTTGCCTGTAAATTCAATGGATGAATTCCCTCTTGATGGTATTGAATCGAATCAATATTATAAATAAGAATATCTGAGCTATCAAATCAGCCCATCGTCGAGAATTGAATAGTATATACCATAGGAAGATCTTTTCCGAATCAAATCAAAAATGGGATTCCTGATCCAATCAAGAATTTTTTATTCACTGTTCCGTTCTTTCTTTTCGATAACCTACCCTAAGCCTTTCTTGTTTCATTATCCGATGAGGTATCATCGGACGACCCTTCCATTCCCATTAGCCCAAAACCAAAATAAACAATAGAGGTGAAATGGAAAAAGAAAGAGGTTAAGTTCTAAACTCTTTTTTTTTTAATGATCTAATTTTCTTTGAAGACAAAGGCGTGTGGTAAAGATGAATCCGAGTAGAAAGTTCTATTAATTAAGAAAGTTCTATTAA
>MKEJ01048225.1:0-5000 GCA_001753735.1 Embelia ribes | reverse complement strand
GCATCCAGTCACAAACCTGAAAAGATGTGACAGAATCAGAAAAGATGCGAGAAAGGAAAAGTATACAACCACGCTCAAAGGTGCTCCAGAAAACAAATACAAATAAACACCAAAAAATGACAAAAGAAAAGGAAAAGTATATGAAGAATGGAATACATACATTAGCAGAAAAAGAAATGCATATGAACGACTGCCAGAACTGTATACAACCGCACAACAAAAATTAAACAAGAAAAGGTAACAGAAAAGAAACTTACTTTAAAAATTTCATCTGGTTTTCCCTGGAAAAGCTCTTGACAACTTCCCAGAACATATCAATAACATAGTGGTCCTGCTCAAGAGATAAATGAAAAAATGCTCTCAGATTTAACATTTACCAAGATCAGTAGTACAAAGATAACAACAGATATATAACAACTATAGCATTGATTATAAAACACTTGCATTTTAACTTATGAGGGACAGAACACCGCAAATTAGCCTGAAGGAATGGTGACATTGGCAAAGATGCGATTCGAAACTGTAGAATAAAGTGTATCATCATTTTGCAACTGGTGGCAGAGCTAGCTAGGAAAATGTCCCTTGATAAGAAGGAAACGACACCAAGTCCTTTAGATAGAAATACTAAATGTGTCAAATCACAGCACTATCAAAGTAGGATTGGTATCTGGTAGGATTGTTATCTGGAATCCAGCCCAAGCACTGAGAGTCTACAGACTAAACTACCACGACAAATTTTTTATTGCGTCGCACTGAGGGCTTTAACGGCTTATGTCTTATAATCTGAACAAAGGAATTATTATAAAAAAATAAAAAGAAAAAAAAGGAAGAGGAGGGAGGGAGAAAGTGTGAAGAAAAATACTATGAACATATGAGGAGAAGACATACGCTGTGATAACCACCCGCGTAATTAGCATTTGCTCGAAGATCGTCAACATCAAATCCATCTACTGATCCAGATATGAGAAGCTGAAAACAGAAATCCCAGACAAAGAAAATTGAGACCAAGGAACAGTAAAGTACCCGTGAGATAAGGCCACACAGAGATAATTGTCCTTAATCTTTTTTTTTCCTAATTGGAAATGTGATATCATGCAAATACTCATGTTTGACTTTGACGTTAAGATCTGCCACAAGAAAAAGCAACTAGAAACAAAACTACATAATGTGAAAAGTATCACCATGTGGAGGACAATTTTCTTTTCCACGACTCATCTGGGACTAATCTTGCTCCTAAACGTAATTAGTTCTTCTAGACACGTTTGTGAAAATTTCGTACCAATTTTAAGAAACTACAAAGAGAAAGATGATAGTGCCACATCACATAGTGTGTTTCTATCATACTAACGAAAGACAGAGAATACCTGGAGTTCATGTTCATTAAACATATCAATCCAATCTTTCTGTATAAGCTGTTGAAATCCCCTCAGAAAATGGGAACTTTGCTGCCGTATCTGAAATCATACATCATGGCATCACATGAGTGTGAAGCGCAATACTGAAGACTCTTTAACAATTAACAAGAAAAGCCCCTTGATACCTGAAAATTTAAGCGATGATTGGCTATCAGATGAATAAAAGTAATGACATTCTCATTTGTAACTCGCATATTTCTCCCTCCTGGAAGCAGCTCTTCTTCTGTTTGCTCCCCATATTCATTGTTCACAATCACAAAGTACAATTCTAACTCCGAAATATCACCTTGAAAATGCTGCAATGAAGCCACATAAGAAAATAATGATTAAACTGATCAATGATTAGCAAAAAATAAGATAAAAATGATACGAATCATTCCGAACAGGTCAGTACAGCTAAGCTGATTTAAAAATTGCATACAAGAACAATTGTTTGGTTACACTACCAAAAGGACATCTCCAGTTTGTCCAAATCCAGCCTTTTATGCCAGTAGATTGAATTGAATTGTAATTCATATAACTCCACTTTTCATGTGCATTAAATGAGGCCGTCCAGGGCTAGAAGATGCTACAAGCTCGCACACATACATCCCTTCCATTTCAGGTTACTCTCTAGAGGTCATAACAAAGTTTTGACTATGCATTTGAAGTATTTAACCAACTAAAGTAAAACTAGTCAAAACATTAAATCTCCGCGAGCTATTTCATGAGAAAGCGCAAGAGTTAAGAGGAGAAGAATGACCTTTAGAAAGATCAGGTGTCGATATAGCTCCGGATCCAAAGAAGGCAAGTCATTTAAGTAATTATACCTGCAAATACAAATATATGGACTGTGAGCAAGAAGCCGACATACATTACAACATGGTCATTAAAGAAAAACAGAATCACTAAGTAACAAGAGCAATGATGTGCAGAGCAATAACAAATATTGACACTATTCCCAGAGCCCAAGTAAATTACACTAAAAATAATCACATAAAAGATGAAACCAAGTGTGCTTAGAGAAAAGAATAATTCTACACAGAGCATTTCACTTAAGTAATAAATTTAACAAAGACTCTGGCAGTCTATGGTTGAAGTGTATCACCGACAAGTGAATTAAAATTTTCCAATAAACAAAATATACTTATTGAGATGAAGTTCATTGGTAAGCAAAAATAGCAAGCAATAAAGATAGAGCTAGTCATATCAAATTTGAAGCTTACTTCTGCTTTAATTTGCTCAAGAAGAAGGTTGCAAAAGGAATATCCACAAGAATCCCTTCAAACATTGCCTGCAAAAGTTACAAATATATGGTCAATAATCAGAGAATCAGTTTGTCGTCATAGTCATTTCATCTTCAACCAAAATGCAGCGAATCTTTTAGATAAACCTCTGAAAGAAATGGAAGGACTTGAATATAATATGGTTGATAATTAACTTAGATGATTCAACAGATCGAATGTATAGCTCAATTGACGGAATAACTTGTACCTTTGCAAGAACAGTTCCAAGAAAATGGAAAAACTGCAGATGCTGTTCATGAATCATTCCTGAACCAGGATTGGGATAGAGAAGATGATCCGACGTTTCCTACATTACCAGACCAAGACTCTTCAATTAAACATAGGACAAACGATTACATACTCCTAGCATTTCTAATGCGTGGCCATGTTTGGCCCTCTTGTCCATGGAGACAAAAGAGATAAATGGCAACAAGGAAAAAAACATAATTATCTAGCAGCATTTGCATCAATTGACAGAGTTAAATATGGATTCCCATACATCGGAAATAAGCTGTTAGACCAATTTGCAAAACAACTAAAAAAACAATTGAGTTATTGCCGAATGACAAGCAGCCAGTAAAATAGATGCATCATATCACTAAAGAAAATGATTTTTTCCATGACCATATCCTGAGCCATATACCAACAAAATCTTTTTGTGCTCAATTACTTGTCCAGAAAAAGAATAAACCTCACAACCCACTGTTGGAAACCACAGATAGCATAAATAATATTAGTGCAGTCACCACCTTAAACAACCCATACTGCACATCAAAAGCTGTTCGTGTTACGTTTTCCATGAAATCCTTGAAAATTCCGCCACCATCAATACCGGCCTCCTCCACACCAAATTCATTGATGAATGTGATACGGATCTGACAAATTTAGCAGAAAATTAAGTGTATTTATATGGAGAAAACTAAAAAAAAAAAAAAAGAGAAGAAGAAGAAGAAGAAAAAAGAATCCAAAATTTCATTCTATTATTTGTAATCTTTTTTAGCCAATTTATTCCTATTATTTGCAATATAGAAGATCGAAATTTGCATGTTTTGTACTATTCTTCGACATAGACATTTTTATGACCAAATTTCTTTGACAATAAAAAGATCTAAGGGAGATAAAAGAAACTCAAAAAGAAAATTTTGTTTCTAAGAGCAAACTCCAATTCCATTGAGTTTCACCTTAAGAGTAGAAATTTAAAAAGCTATTGTGATAAATTCATGCATTATATGTCCTTAATTCTGGTAAACAAACGATAAAAGTTCACTTTTTATTTTAGGTTCCTTTAGATTATAAAATGTTTCAGGTAGAGGTGGGTTTTGTTCCTTTGATAAACTGTTTCAAAGTTGGTTAACATGTATAGAAAATTAATTCAAAGAAATAAAGAGAAAATTGAGGCAAAAAATAGAAATTATTAACAAAACATATGGTCGATAGTAACTCTAAACAAAAAAAGACATTAGAAATAAAAAATCAGAATTAAAAAATAAGTTATACCAAAGAAAATCTATGAAAAAAGAAACTTAAATTTTAAATCAAATAATAGTAACAAAAATATTACAATCAACCAAACACTACCATGTAAAATAATTAAAAATAAACTTCTCTTTTTGTTAACTATAAAAGTTTTTTTTTTTTTTTGGGTAAAATTAGTAATAGTAATAAAAGTAATAACAAAAATTCATATTGTTTTGGTGAATTATCCTCATTTTCACAGGAATACATATTTTATAAATTATTATAGCATCAAATTCTTAATATTTAATATAATATCCTAATTTCAATAACCAAATTTAGTATCAAAGCAATCATCGGTTTAGCTATACAAAAGTTAGCAAAGATAATAATGGAAATACAAATATATCAATAATTCAATAAAATATAAAATATAATAGTTATTAACATTACCAGCACAGAAAATATATTTAACTCCATTATAAATCAATTCTTCCAAAATTTCCTCCTTTTTATAAATCCAAAACTACCCATTTTATTTTAATAAAATTACAATTAGTTTTTATAATAGCTCAAAATAAAGAAGGGTAAATTTTTCTTTGCAAAAAAAAAAAACCTCTAAAACAATACATGTCAAAATTAAAAGATAGTTATTTAACAAAAAATAATTAAATTTTTAATTTTATATTCATACCAATCCATGTTTAATTCATGCATATCTAGATAGTTATTTTGATGTATTACAATTACCAAATATATTTAATATGATTGGGCAATTTAGAAAGTCTAAATTTTTGTTAAACATACTTTTAGAAAGATGATAATATTTTGAAATGACTCCAAAATACATATAATTTATTATAAA
>MKEJ01048223.1:0-11572 GCA_001753735.1 Embelia ribes | reverse complement strand
ACAAAACTAGATTTAATCAAAATATTTAATACAAGTTTGTTCAAAGATAAAGATAAAGACAAAAATATCATGAAACAAAGGCCGCGTCATTAGCCCCACAGTTGTTGTTGTCATTATTTGGTCGTCGATGATACGAAAATTGTAACCCAGACCCGTACTCCCACTGCTGCGTATTGGATATATTCAATCCAATTCTCGAAATTTTCCTGCAACGTATTGGATATCTTCCCAAATGGATGAACCCTGATATGAATAACAATTTATTACTAATGAACAAGAATATAAGATATGCAGAAATTAAGAGCTAGATTTTTGGATATGTTGAGATACTAGCTTTTTGGTATAATCCAAGTCTGACGTATGCCTCTATTTTGATCTAGGGTCACGGATTCGTATCTTGGAAATAGGATAAGGCCGTGTACATCAGATCCTCCTCAAACCCTACAATGCGGAAACCTTGTGCACCTTGTTGTCCACACACACATATTTATAATCATATTTCATAGTTCACCAACTTGAACCAAAATAATGAGGCATCCCAGTTGGATTAAAGATCCTGACATGTGATTGCTAATGAGAGGAAGGAAGAGAAAAAAAAGAGAGAATTTAAAAAGAAACCTATCTATGGACCTTGACATTGCAAGAACAAAAACACGATGCCCATTCCACTGCTAAATGCATCAATTCTTTCATTTCTTTCATATTCATCCTCTCGATTTGGCTGATAAAAGTCGCAAATCAATATATGTTGATGAAACATAGGAACATTACATAAAGTTCACGACTTTAATGAACAAAAAGGCATAGAAACTTTACTTTAATAACGCCATTGGTTCTTTCCCACGATAAAGCATTGCTCTAGAGTCACCGCTGTTTGAAACTATAATATGAGACGAACTTATTAACGCCACCACAGCAGTAGATCCAACAGTTTCAGGGCCGATAGGTTCTGAGCTAATGCCATTTGTAACATCACTATCACCAACAAAACCACTATTAGCTTTCCCTCCAACTTCATTGTCCACTTTTTGAAAACACAGGTGAACGCTTTTTGCCACTCAACTTGCCCACTATCTACCATATTTCCATCAACGGAAGTACATTCCACATCATTTAACTCCTCGGTTAAAGCAAAGCGGATGCACTCACAACAATAGTTAGCCACCTGAAGAGCAAGTTTACTTACTTCAATGGACAGGGAATTACATCCAACTATTTAAAATGGAATACGTATGTAATAAGTAGATTAAAGAAAAATCAATCAACCCATGAACAATCTTTAAGTGACGCACACAGTAAATTCCATCATGAAATACAATCACAACTTTTAAAACACTTCTAGTGATACCAAGGAAATATATCTTATGGAAAGGGATAAGAATCTTCGATGCCAGTCCATAAACAAATACTCAGAATAGTCCGCGTGTATCTTATGTCGGTGAAACATTCTGAACAAGGCAAAAAGGATAAATTCAAGGAACAAAAAGCAACTATAATCGTTCCACAAAAAGTAATAATGAAAAAAAAAAAAAAAAGGAATCTGAGGAATAAGAGCATTCACAATGATTCCTGCACTTCAAAGTAAAAGCAAAAGCCGAAAAACACAAAAGTACATTTGTTACGAGAAAGGGAACAAACGTGTGCAGTTACAGAAGAGCAAGAGTACAAATAAGATCATGTACTATGAGTTTTGTACAATTGGAAGCAATGGGAGTGAACTAAACACATAAACACAATTATAATTCACGACAAAGAGAAAAGGAACTCGTGTGCAGTTGCAGAATTACAACGGTATCTATAACTACCTTTTAAGGAACGAAGTCTGATCTATCCATCAAGTAAAGAAAGAAAAAAAAACATATCAAACTTGAACATAATGATGAAAAAGGATTCAAAAATCATTTCTAGAATCTCGGTACTTGTCAAATAGGCCTCAAAAAATAAATAAGCCACAAACAGGCAAACAAAGTCAGATTCAGAGAAATTACTAATTGAATTTTCAAAACCTATTTTCGTGACATGGAAGGATATATTTCTAAAAGGAAAAGATATAAAAATGTCCAATTCAGAACTGACAATATGATTAAAGCATGTGACGAGCACTTAGTGAAACAGTCTCAATAAAGGGAATGACAACAACTACGACAGAGCATTTACAGTTTGAGGTCATGACACAGGGGAACAACTATATGCAATCAATGATCCTTCTATAGTAAGTAATATTGAGACATGGGAAGCTACTTAAGAGCCTTCCGCAATTGACAAAAGCAGGCAGATATCCGTAACTAGTACTGTCTTAATGAGAGGGAACAGAAGGGCACGAGTAAACGCTAATTGTGTGCTGCAAATACCCATCGAGGAAAGACAAAAAACAAAACAAATTTTGTCCCCCGTGCTTTTTGATCAATTGGTCCAAAACCATTTATAGAGTTTAATTGTGTCGAAAAGATTTTAACAAAGAAAATCAGGAACAAGAAAACAAAATCATTTTCAGAGGAACATAATCTCATATGGCATCCTCCATGGCCATCATAAACCCCAAAAAACAGAGCAGTTATATGACTCAAATTCTGGCTTAAACCATTGATCACGTGATCGCCAACAAACATCTTGATAGGGACCTTCATAAACCTCGGAACAGCCGCCACAGCATCTTCCATCTCCATTCTCTCCCCACAAATCAACACCGAACTCCAGAGCGGGATCCACTCTAGCTCAAAAACGCTCTTGGTCCCACCTTTTGCCGTTTGATTCTTCTCCACCTCACGTGGGTCTGAAGCCACAGTCAAAAGGTCAACCGTTGACTTCTCCACAACGCTGCCCAACCAGACTTATAACCTTATTCACAATCTCACCCTTACTGGTTTCTTCGATTTCGACAGCCACCGGCAGGCTGGCGTTGGGATCCATACCCAGAGGTAAAATATCTTCCAATTTACAATAATCTTCCTCGCTCTCGATACAACTACTCTCACTATTGGGTGTTGCATCAATAATATCAGATTGGTTCCCTTACTCTCCTTCTGCTTCGGCCATAATCACATCATTATCCTCATCTCCTACCGAGCATTTACCCTCGTGGTTATGAATATGATCTAGACGAGGATCTGATAACAAGGTTGCTGCTTCAGTCACGAGTTTGAGTCGGCTAAGTTCAACAGCGTTTAACAGATCTGTTGAGTAAGAACAGATCTAATGGGCTAAATATAGAGTTTCCAAGCTGAACCCAATATAGAATTTTAACTAAATTCTAGCAATTTATAAAGTACAGTATATTAGAACAATCCAGCACAAGAAATTTGGAGAAATTCCAGATTTCACTACAAACCCTAAAATTCACAAAACCATGAAAGTGGCAACAACAAACCCTTATCCACATCTTAATAAGGAAACATATTATGGTTCATGAGAAGATAACAGCATAGGAAAAAAGCACCTTTTTCACTCAAGATCATGTGCAGCTTTTCTTTAGTTTTTTTCTTTTTTTTTTTCGGTCACATCACATAAATCTTGAGTTTCATGGATCTGAGGAATGTTAAGGGCTTAGTGGAATTACCGTCGTCACTGAACCTTTCAACGTTCACGCTTAAAGTTTCTAGAGGGTAAATATATATTAATATTAAAAGGGATGAATCCTTTCACCCTCATGTTTCTGTACAAATTTCAGTAAGTTCATGGAATTATATTCATTAAACTTTCAATGTTCATTCTTATCAGAACATTGGCATTCTTCATTTCCAATAGAACATATGCTGAAATTGACGGGGATCACCAAAACTGTGGGGTCCTCAAAATCCTTTATTGTTTAAGCAACAAATTAACAATTCCCATGTCCAAGACTCAAACAGCATGTAAGTTAATAAATAAACACCCAAGAACTAAGAGTTGTCTATTTTCACGTAGTTACTGGCTTCAATTCTTTTCACTTCGTTGTAAGCTTCAAAAAGTTCGGTTGTAGTACACAAGGACATCAGTAGAGTTGTTCCCAAATTTCCCAGCGCTGATATAAATGCAATACAAAAAGCACAATAATATTGAAACTCACTTAATATTTAGTCTTCAAAGAACAGAGTTCTCATCAGAAGAATCCTTGCTCCATCCCACTGAAGTGAACATTTAGTGATCTTCTTTAAGCTTAGCCTATTCTTATAGCCCAATGCTATCTCAAATATAAATGTTCTCAGGGACAAAGGCAAAGTGTAACACTTAGCTTTCCACGGCCTGGCACAAGAGAATTCTAAATGATATCAAAATTGTGTTCACAACTGATACTCTGTTCTGTCACTGAGACAAACAAGCATAACATCAAATGAAGGTAAATAAATTTTAACAAAGATATAATTACAAAAGCATATGAAGCATTATTTTGAATTGCTTAGAAGTTATGCTAACATTTCAAAGGTGCCCAAAAAATAAAAACCCCTAAAATAACCTAGGAAACAACCAAACATTAATCAAATGTTTCTAGATAGAAATCTCAGTTGTAAGCAAGAGACAAGGATCAATAGTCTCAAGGTCCAAAAAGTTAAAACAACAACAAAAAAAAAGAAATGAAACAACCAAAGATCAAACTGATGCTACAGTAACCAAAACTTTTGCAGACAGAAAATCTCTCTACAAACAAGAAAAGAGAATCAATCTTCACGAGATATAGTCTGACTGATTATGCAGTAACGATCGAAACTTTGTGCAGATGTTACTGTTTTCAATAAATTGTTTCACAAGAAAATATACACTTGGAGGAACTTATGAAGTTATTTCAACTGCTACTAATAAGATTCATTTTTGCGTCTTCACTAGTTGGACTGTTTCCTGTTGTCATTCTTGTACTTCCCATTTCAAGTAATAAAAGAGCCCCTAACCAAAGTACTGCCCATTAATGAACAAGGAACAAGATTAATGAGAATCTGAAAGCAAGTTATGCAAAATGTTCTTTATTGAGGATGTCACCATTAATGGATATGAAAAACATTTTAGTGGCGCAGCGCCCGCTAACTCAAGCTCCAGCAATATCTTTAATCTGACATCTTTGATCTGACGGGGCTGCCCCTACACTCCACCAACCAACTTAAGAATTAGAAAGTTCTCGTGTATCAAATGCCATCGATTCTATGCTACAAGGCATAGATACCCAGAATGAATACATTATTTACACTTTGTACTTTCTTGTTAAGATGATCAGAATAATGCAGTATAGTTGCATGTCTTTATGCTATAAAACTGAGTAAATCTGTTTGATTTCCCGAACAGAATAGACAGATCATAACAGGAGCATGCTAAAAACAAAAAGACAGAAGAGAACATGAAATAACGAGATACACACAATGAATGCAATCCATAAATTATATTTGTGTTCCACTCTTTACAAATGTAATTCCACCTATTACATACATATATTCCCATGGGAACATTTGGATCACGGGGATAATACTTTCTTTTCTCTTTCCTTGAGAAACAAAAACTATTACGGATAAAAGAAATTCATGAGGAAGTAATTACCAGGACTACAAAGAAGTGCATAGGCAGTTCCAACCATAGAGATGTTAAATTCCTGCATCTATGCATTTCCAATGGTGAAATCCCCAAAATATCCATGCCTCAGGCCTGTTACAACATCAAACATCTATCTAAATGATTAAGACATATTCTCTCCTAAGTATTTTTTGAAACGGAATTCATAAAGTAGTATGCCTCTTTAAACCTGGAATGAAAACGCACTTCTTTCTTGCTCATCTACCCTTAGGAATCAACCCAGTTCCAAATTGGAATATGAGCTCCTTAACGACCCTTAGTCCCAAAGCAACCCAATGCAGGTTCAACTACCCTGAACTATGCAACTCATTAACGCCACATCCGCAGCTTCTTTGCCTTCAATATGCCATGCTGCAAAGCTGACATGGCCACGTCATCTGTAAATGGCATTTTCTCAACAAGGTTGACGGCCCCATTAATGTCTCCGCAACTGCAATAGCCGCATAGTAGAGCTGTGTATGTCTTGGTATCCGGTTCTATACCTCTATCAATCATTTCCTCGAAAAGAAGTACAGCATCCTCAAGGCTATCAGACTTACAATAACTGTCAATTAAAACTGTGTAACATATAATATCAGGTTCTACTTGCATTTCTCTCATTTCACTGCGCAAAATGTTATCTTTACATCTCCCACCAGTAACTTGGGTGAGACCCTTTTTCCTCTTTACTTTAGAAGACCCGTCAAGTAAAACTGTGTATGTAATTATATCAGGTTTAATACCCCTTTTCTTCATTTCCTCCAAAAGGTCATAGGCTTCTTGCAAGAGGTTTATCCTGGAATAACCACTTATCATTATTGTATATGTAATGACATCCGGTGCTAATCCTGACTTGATCATTGTATCAAACACCCACCGGGCATTTTTCATATCCCCAGAGCTACAAAAAGAAGATATAAAATTGCTATACATGATGTTACATAGGGCATCATATTTAAACAATGTCTCAAAAAGTGCACGTGCCCTGCCACTTTCACGTCTCGCACATAGGTTTTTAACGAGCTTTATGCATATACTTCTCTTCAATAGATTTTTTTGCTTAGATTGCAAATCGAACAATTCATATGCGGCTCTTGTGTAGTTGATATCATCTGCTTCGCAGTACCCACTGACCATTGCAGCATAGTTATCTGGACACCTGTCTCTCAAACTATTGAAAAACGTTTCGGCTTCTTTCACCTTGCCACTTGCACATAAGCCTTCAATGATCATATTATGTGTGACAGAAGTTGGTCTAATACCCCTCGTCTCCATATGATTCAAAAGATTCAATGCCTCTTGTACAAGCTTATTCCTCGCAAGTCCTCTAGCCACTACATTGTACGTTACTATATCCGGCTTAAAACCTTTTTTCTCCATTTCCTTGAAGAGATCCAATGCATCACTGACTCTTTCTTGGCGAAAATACTCATCCATCAAAGTCGTATAGTGCACAACATCCATAACCATCTTCTTACCTTTCATTTCATCTAGAAACTCCACCGCTTCATCTAACCTTCCGAGTTTGCAAAGAGCACCAACAACATCATTATATGACACCTCATCAAGGAAAACACCAAGATCCTTGTAGTAGTTGAACTGTTCTACGACCTCACAAGCCAAGCCGATTTGACGCAAGCACTTGAGAATCGAGCTAACAATCACGCAATTGGTTTTCACACCCTTCGATCCCATTTCTGTATGAAGAGTCAAAACTTTATGAATATTCCCAATCATACAATACCCTCGTATTAAATACCCATAACAATGAGCGTCTGGAACCAGCCCTAGCTCCTCCATATCATTAAAAACAAGTTCAGCTTTATCCAATTTCAACTCGGTGACAAAACCACGAACCACAGTAGTGTAAGCAAAGAGATTAATCGGAACTTCTTGCCCTCTCAAAAGTTGGAGTACTTCATACCCCACGTCAGTCATCCCATGCAAACAAAGCCCCTCGATGTACGTAGCAAACGTGTACTCATTCGGCTCTATCCCAGCTTCATCCATCTCCCTAAAAATAGTATCAACCTCTCCAAAATCACCCTTCCTACAAAGCGCCTTGATCACAATGCAATACGTATACACATTCGGACTCAAACCAAGCATCTTAAACTGCCAGTAGATAGCCAGGGAAGCATCCCCTTTCCCATTCAGAACCAACTGATTCATAAGGAAATTACACGTTTTCACATCAGGACAAAACCCACGCCTCTTCGTCTTGAACAGCGTATCAATAGCTTCATCGAACATTCCAACACTCACGTAAGCCTTCACCAACCCATCTAATGCCCGAGTCAATGAGCTCGGTCCCGTCTCACCCAACTCCTCAATAATCTTCTCGAACACATCCAAAACACCAAAACCCAAATCCTCACCGTGTTTTATCAAGTCGAGCAACATCGAATCTAGTTTCCTACCCATACCCCAATAACATAATATCCTAATAATTGCCACATAAACACAAACATCAAACTTAAACCCACGTTCCTTCAACTGCCCGAGAAACGAAAGGGCGAGACTCGGCTCTGGTCTCAAACTATTCAACATTTCCACAACTTTAAATGTATCTAATTCAACAAAATTAGTATTCAATAAACCGTTCTTATTGTTAGTATTGTTATCATCAGAGGCTAACTCAGAAAAATAGGGGCTCAAAAGGGCAGCTGCAGAAAATGGATTGAGGCGATAAAAAACGTTTGAGATGAATTTGTGATTTTGGTGGAGTTTTTTAGGGCAGTAAAAAAGCAACCTTGTAGTGGGGAACCTACAAAACATTTAAGGTGGTGAAACTATGTGTAGAGAAGAAGAGAACTAACCGCGGTTAACTGCTTCGCCGATCAGACTTCACACAGAGAGAGAGAGAGAGAGAGAGAGAGAGAGAGTAGAGCCTCTAGTGCAGAGAGAGGGAGCGAGCATGGCGGAGGCTTCTTTAGGCTGCTGCGGCGGATACCGACGAAATTGGGAAAATCAAATAAACTTCTTTTAATAATATTTACAAAATATAACATTTTGGACGTTTTTACCCTTTTTCTTTCTTTTTTTTTAATTTATAATACTTAAATTCCAAAATAGTTACGAAATAATTAATAAATAAATTTAAATAGTTCAAACAATTAGGAAACAATTAAAAATAAAATTATTAATGATTGATTAATCAAATCATCTATCTGTCAACCCCGATAAACTTAGATTTCGTAGCAAATGCCATAAGAGATGGTGAGCAAAGAGTCAATTAGGGACCCGAATATGCCAACGCCGGAGAAGATAGGAGGTGAACGGTAGTGCGATGGTGGAGGTGGTGGTGGTGGTAGTGGAGGGGGAGTAGGAGAGTTTGAGGGAGGGAGCAGAGGAGAGGTTGGTGCAGAGAGAGGGGGAGAAGTAGAAGAAAGGTAGGTCGAAGGCAAAGATAGGGTGTTTGGCATGGAGGAGGAGTGGCGGCGATGAGTGGTAGTTTGCTGCTACTAGATCGAGAGAGAATGAAAAGGGGAAAAAATGATAAATGTAAAAAAAAAATGAAATGAAAAAAGTAAAAATATATAAAATGTCATATTTTGTAAATATTATTAAATGAATGTTATTTACTCAATTTAGTATATTTGTAAAGTTATTTGGTCAATTTACCTGACGAAATTGAAGAGAAGAGGCTTCATATCATCGGAGATAAAATATATTAATCATAATATTTATTTTCAACTCTTTCTAATAAATAATAATAATAATAATACTAGGATTGTTTTATGTTAATATTCGTTATATTATTATTACTTCAGCAATAATATATTTTATGGTTTATATTGTTTACCCTATATGAATTGAGGTATTGTGAAGAGCTATGCAAATCTATGATGAATCAAATTAAAAAAGAAAATTGTTAAAAATACGAACTTTGAAGAATTGTAACGAACTGTAGCAAAATGTGACAAACTATGATGAATACAAATATGACGGGATTAAATACAATTGAACTACAATAATGATGAAATCAACAATAAATATAGTTGAATTAATAAAAATAACATATTTGTGAATTATCAAAAATAATACGTGAAAAAAAGTATTTATAAAGTAACTTGAACAAAATATTACTGTAAAATTATTTGATAGATATTTTTTATATACATTTAACAAATTAAAAGCCTTGCAAACATAGTTATATTACTTGGTCTAACAATTTTTTCTTATTTTCATAAAATTTCTAGAAATAAAATAAATATTACAACTCTCACCGTCATTTTGGGATTTTTCGTTGGACATCAAGATTCTTGTTTGAGTATTTCTTTTGCTTTATTTTGTGATATACTCTTGTATCTTTTGAGATTGATATTCCTCACCTATACACGAGGTGATTTGATTTGTATTCTCTATTGTTTATTAGATTTTTGTTGGTGTGTATCCCTGTGAGTTTTTTACTCCTGGTTTGGAGAGGTTTTCTTATATTCAATTTCAGTATGTTTACATATCGTTATTTTTGTGCATGTGGTTGATTATCGTATTTTTGCATTAGACCATATTTATTATTTCTTCTATTGTGATTTGGGAACGGGCTTGAGTGCTTGAATTCTCAACAATTATTTCTTAGCGAATGACAATAGATTTGATGTTTATGATTAAGTTTGTTTGTTATTCCCAACATCATCCAAAACAACAACTTTCGTCAAAAGCCGACCTTGGAAGAATTTGTACACACAAGAATAACTCGATTTTGGATTTTAAAAAGAAGCTTATCAAGTTGAGTAAAAATTGCTCTTAGTTTGTTTACATTGTTTTGTGTTTATGTCTATTTCTTCCAGATTCAATGACAATAAAGTAATTAATAATATTGGAAATATAATATTCTTTTTTGTAATTTTACGGAAATGAGAAACATATCTTCTTTTCGGTCATATATTCTGATAATAAATAGGACACTATCAAACTTATGAACAAGTTTATAATTAATAAGAAAATTGATCTGTGATTATTAATCTTGTGAAATTGTAGGGAGCCATCACCACCTCCTTCTTTATTTTCTCCACTTCCATCCACTTTGATATGCAAAAGAAGTATGCTCTCAAAAAACATGCCGGCAATTGTAACGGTTTTTGTAGTTTCACGATATAACTAATGTAGCATAATAGCTGCGGAAATCTAATTTACAATTTCTTTTTGGCTCCATAATCTAACTTATTTCCCCTTTCTTTTCAAATTTCTGGTGTAGCAGTTGCAGTAGTCTGTAATGGTTGATGTAATTACGTAACAATGGATATAATGGTTGGGGCGGCCTATGCATTCAAAATTCATTTCAGCCGCTATACAGGTCTATATCGGTTTTGGCATACTGGCATTTCGTAATGGTAACGGTACATTTTTAAAACTTACAGGTCAAAAATAATAGTGTCTTTTCACTATTTTCTAATCTCTGCGTACTTGGCCCTTGGAGCTGCTTTTCTTATTGTTGCCTACTTCACTTTTGTTAAGAAGTATTATTTAAGCTAGAACAATCGAACAAGAACAACCCCACTAAATCTCAATGATGATCGAGGTGACTTTGAGGAGGAGAATCACGTGTTAGGGTGCAAAAATTCAAAGTAAACAAAATAAAGACATCAATTTTAACGTGATTCGGCCAATAGTGTCTATATCCACAGAGAGGAGATTAATTTTATTTAAATCTTTCAAAGAGGGGTACAAATTCTCACACAATTTTAACATTTATCTCACAACTCTCACAGAGCAAAATAATGCTCTCACTCATACTAATTTTTCTCTTAATTTTGGTGTTTTTTTAACAAACCTCATATACACACTTATTTATACTAGGAAAAAGCATGAATCATGCCACTTTACACCACATGAAACACACACTATGTGAAAACACACCATATACACCTACCACAAGGGGCCTAGTTAAGTATGGATTTATCAATTCTCCCCCTCCATACCTAGTAAGAAGAACGTATCTGACATCGATTAGCTGACAGTATCGATCCTAGCTATGTCCTTACATAGCTCGAGTTTTTTTTATGAGTAATAGCTTTCGTAAGCATGTCGGCTATATTATCTTTGGTATAGATCTTCA
>MKEJ01048221.1:0-12630 GCA_001753735.1 Embelia ribes | reverse complement strand
ATGAGACCGAGAATATATTTATACATTCCCTTACCATTTCTTTTAGCAAACAATTTGCTTATTATTTTGTATTTGTAAACAAGCCAATTTACATTTTTGTATATATATATACATATTTATTGGCTTTAGCGTCGGCCATTGCTTTCTTGCTTTATTTTGTCGATGTGGATTGTTGTAGAATGTGTGTAGTGTCGCCTGCATGCAACTAGATACATTGCTGAGCAAGCGATAGAAAATAAGATGTTTTCATTTTAATTTTTTAATAAATAAAATTTTTCTTCCTTTTTATTTTCAAAAAAGGAAATACTCATCCTCTAATGTTTCTAGTAGGTCCAGGCCTTGCCTCAGGTGTACTAGAAAAATTGGGTCACGACATTTAGAATTGAACCAATAATTATAAATCTGAGAAGAAGGTCGAGAATGTAGATTGTACACTAAATTCCTCAAGATATATTCTAGTTAAATAAGAAAGAACAATTCATGACTTTTAATCCACAATTTCTCCTATTTTTACATTTGAAAATTTTATTTTCCTAAATTCTCATCAACTATTTTCCATCATTTGTTTTTAGTAAGATTATTACCATTTTGTATTTTCTTTATTATGAGCTTGAGCATGGCTATTTTATTAGGAACATACTCGTGTCATCATGATATATATCAGAAACCATCTCAGGCTTCATCCACGAAAAAGGCAGGCAACACCAACAACGTGTTGAAATTGCCTAGTGCACATTTTTGGTTCGTACAAAGTGTGCTCATTCGTTAAAATGGACTTAGATTTTCAATATTAACGGCATAGTCAAGCGATATTAACAAAAGATAATTAATAAATACTCCCAACCATATATAAAATGATCCTCCAAGCGCTGAAAATTGATCTCACGGTAACCTTTTTCCAGGTTAAACCAAGCATAATGGAGACCAAATTTTGTTCTCTGTTTGTGCTACTTCTCTATCTCGTTCATCTTATTCTACGTTAATTTCACTACCCTACAAATATAAAATTATTAAAAAGGAAACAATTAGTCAAGTAAAATGCACATTTCCTTCTGCTGGGAGTACATCTTTCCCGTCATGGTTGTACCCCATTATCTTCGATGTGTAATTAAGATCTGTTCAATTTTTACACTTGAATTTCTAACCATGTTCTAAAAAATGGAGAAGGCTATTCATTGTTGGTAGGCGAGGCAAAATACTAAAAGAGCACGGCTGTATTCTTTAATTCCTCAATCAACAAATTTTGTTCTAGAAACAGAAAATTCACAATACGGTCATTAAGAAATATAGACTGGCAGTTTCATTCTTCTGGTGGTGGTGGTGAACAATAGATATTTGAAGCATATGGTACCATGAGTTAGCCAAATAAACTTAGTTTAAGTTGGTTCACTTGTCAGTTAATATTTCATGTTTTGTTTCACCAGTTTGTTAAGATTTCATGTTTGCTGTTCATGGCGTAACACAAATATATATGGGCGGGGGGAACTTGAAGACAATAACAAGACAAGCAAATACAAGTCCACGAAAAGCAACTGCATTCTTGAGGCCATGGTATGTACATTGTTTCGCTTTTCATGACCAAAGAAACCTCTCTTCTAATAACCCTGAAGGCAAAAAAATCCAAAAAAGAAACAAAAAACAAATTTACACAACATTTGGGATTTGGTTAAAAGAGAGAACCAAAAGAACCTTAATTGCAGGTCAGAAAGCAGCAGACGGAGGAGGTAGAGGTGATGAGGCTGTTGCCATGGGTTGATGATGGGTGGATATTACTGGCGGGCACCCAATACATTTGCGGCAAATGAATTTGATAGGAACAGCATCGGAGTCCGAGATCCCAGCACACCGTGTATGATGCCACACTCCACACACATCACATGCTAACATCCGCTCTCCATCGTCATCTTTAGCCCCACAATTGCACTCTACTGTCCATCTCTCTACTCCCCTCTCCATCCTAAATCTCTTATAAACAACCCCACCATTCTTTCCGAAACATCTTCCCCGGACTTTAACAGTTGATGAGGATGAACACCCTAACAAGAGCTTGACCTGGGTGGAATCATCAACACCGCAATAGTCAACCAGCTCTTCAGCTACAAACTTCCTAAACATGAGATACACATCCTCAAAGGCTTTCGATGCTTCAAGTTTGAGGTCTCCTACAGTTGCATTTGGGGATAGCACCAGCAACTCAGGAGGTGGTAAATTTGTAGCAGCAGTTTCTTCTTTGTCATCCTCCCTGAGTTCAACTTGGCATGAGACGTATATATTAGTAGAAGAAATAGTTGAATTTTCAAGTCCTCTTCTAGATGATTTGAGGCTGCTTTCCAGCATGTAATCTTTCACAAACTGTTTGCAATCGAGGATTTTTCTGGCTGCTGAGCACATTACCTCATTTCTGTTTCCATCCTTCACCATGTTCTCAGGATGAAGCAGAAATTCATAGAGATATCTCAAGTCCCGGATCAATTGTTCCTCTGAAGGATATCTTGCCACATGACAATTCATGCCACCAGAGATACCACTAGTCCCATTATTGGCAGGAACATCTCCTTGCTCAAGTCTGTAACACATACACAAGTTGTTCACATACTAATTTAGTCATTCTGGACAAGAATGAAAAAAAATAGAGCAAAAAAGGCCACCCTCATAGTTAATCATTTGTGAGAATAATTATAATGCCAGAAGACAGCACAAACTAATAACCAGCGGAATTCACAAATTCTTTCAAGAAACGATTTACTCCCTACAATAACAAACATAGATGTCGTAACTTTGTTACAAAGCACAGAGCATCACATGTGCTAGGCTCAACTCACTCAGTCACAGCTACCACTATGTTTTTTGACTAGTACAATGCACACGTTAAAGTAATTCCTAGCCAAAAGATGTCTAATGTTGATCCAGGTTTTAGACAATCAGTGAACCCGAGCTACACTTTTTCTTATCCCCTGGTTTATCCGGTTATCAGTTGTTAATTATCTTTGACATCCTAAATACATTTATTAAGGACAAAAAGTTCCAGAATATTTCAAAGACCATCACAGAGCTATAAAACAAAAACACAATACATTAAATCCTGCAGTGCATGTAAACATGTTAAGTGAATAATTGGTTCCATCAACCCCATCATATCCATCGATTTCCAAAACTGTAAAAATCCCTTGAGAAAATGCTGGTAAACATCTTTTTGATCCTTCCCCACAGTTTTATATACTAATTAAAGTAATACCACAAAAAGAAATAATTTGCTGACCTGTACTCGATGGCACCTGAATTAGAATTACACTGAGCATGCACCACCATTCCATCAACAGTCTGTTTGCCTTCAATCTCCTTTAAACAGTAATCAAGGAGCTCTGGAGATGCAGCCACCTTGCAAACAGCTCCTCTGAGAGCTCGCCAGCTCACCCAATTGGTTCCAGAAACTGCCCTTAAAACCCTAAACATTGTATCTTCCACTCGTTCAATGTCCCTTCTAGTCCATGCACATAAGATGCTTGAGGTAGAAATTCTACGCTTCTTACAGGTATCATCATCAACGCTCGATGATCCTCCCTTACGAGCATCATGTATCAAATTCATTAAGAAACAAAAAAGGTCTTTAATATTTACTAGCTCACACTCGGATAGGGACTGATAAAACGATATCACATCTTGCAAGTGGATGCGGGGTTTCCGCCCTTGAGAGAGAAAGTTAGGCAGCGGTTGCTTAGAGAGAGTATCCATAGCCGCTTTATATGCATCAAGAGTCAAAGCAAAACTACCAGCACCAAACTCATAGCCCCAGTCACCGTACCATGGATGGCCCTTCGTCACGGAGTAAAGGAGGCGGTAGTCCAATCCAAACTTCTTTGACACATCCATAACACTCACCTTTCTGTCAAACATTGAAAAATGCCTTACTAAAACATCAAAGCAATATGAAACCTACTTCTAATATATGTAGATCTTGGCAGCTGACAAAAGTATTATAACAATTACTAGCTCCGTACATTAATAATAGGAACATCTCCACTTTTGAATGTTCCATAAATAATTGCACACTTTACTTTTCGCAATATCCAATCATTTCAAAAACTTTAAACATTACCAATATTGACCCTTAAAATCAATAGAAACAAGACATATTGCCAAGTGTACACTTGGTCATTTTGTTTAATTCAAATTTTGGAAAAGCTAACGTTTGGTTTGGCTTTAAACTGTGTAACCGGTCAATATGTGCAGTTAAATGTGGACGGAAGGAGTATGATGCATATATATGGGCAATTCAGTGCACAAGGCTCCGACAGAAGTTTGTTTTCATTAGTGTCTTTTTGATATTTGAAGTATGCAAAAGGAAAGGAGAATCCAGAGTTCTTTTCAAAATTAATAAACAAAATAAGCATGCCATTAGAAGCACGGCAGCAGCGGAAATAAACCAATACATCATTAAAGAGACATCCTGACAGCCAGTAACACTTTCCACTGCAAATTAATAGGGAAAGCATGGAGCTTACTCACTAAAACCAACCAAGAAATCTAACCTGACCCCAAGAAGTGTACAAAGCCTATCCCAAAAATCCATAATATGGCATCCAGAGAGAACCCTTGAGCCACCTTCTCTGCCGTTCACCCTTAATAGATGTCCAAAACCATTGGAATGGACAACGCTATGTAAAAGGTGAGTTGTGTTCTCCAATTGGTGATATATCCAGTCTTCCACATCTTTAGCGGTCATAACATGGTTGCATGACTTGCACCTGAAAAAGAATAAAGTAATCATGAATCTGGAAGTAATACTGAATGACCAGAACCGAGAGAAGAAGAAAATTAATACGATAGCTGCTACTTATACACAGTAACAAAAATAACAAGAGGATTCTACCAAAAGAAGGGGGGAAAATGAGTATACACAGAAAACCAACACTCATAAGGATTTGTCATAATGCGAGTGAATGTGCACTCACCTAGATTCTGAGAGGTGAAGAACATCACCGCAGCCAGCACAAGACTTGTGATAGCCACCAATGGAATGGCCATCGGCCTTTATTATGAAATGGTAACGCTTTGCACACACCGGATTACCACTCCAACCTTTTAAAAACCAATTCAAAGGAATGGTTTTAGTAGTTGTTCAAACAAATACGTTAACTTCCACTTATTTGTTTCATTTCATCTGGTAGAAGGCGATGCATGCATAGCTACAGAACTTCACAGAAATTATTTTGTACAGTTTAACTCCATATAAGCCACTGTGTCATGAAATGAAATTCTAGGTTGCCCCTTAATAGGCATAATGCAATGAAAAACACCCAAAAAGTGTGAAGAATTAGCAATCTTGAACTTTTGTTTGGACCTGATTATGAAATAGAACAAATTAAGGAAAAAATAGTAAATAGTACATTTGGAGAGAGCTAAAATTGAGGGATTTTTTGAAATTAAGTCTATCATTGGTTGCCAACTAAATTTTAAAATTTTGAAAAATGAGTTTTACAAAATTAGTTTGGAGGGGGAACTCAAACTTCTAAAAATTGAATGAAGGAAAATTGAATGTCAGACAAGCTTTCAACTTTTAAAAGATGGAAACTGAAAATGAGATGCCGATGGAAAACAGCCTAATTAATCGAGACAGGCAGTATCTGTTTATTGGACAAATTTGTAATTACAATGTTCCATAAATTACAAAGTTCCCTCCTATAATTAATTGCAAAAGGGCATCAATTTACTCCCCAATCATAGACTTGGAGCATTTGCATCACATTACCAGTAACCTTCTTTCCCTATTTTAGGTAACAAAAAACTAGATAATGTTCGGCCTTGCATCATATTACCTAGTGGTTACCTGAAATGAAGAATCTTTAAAATAGTTCTTCAAATCTAAAAAACTACTACGCATTTCTTAAACATGTAAAGCTAATATATTCCCTCACTTGTCATATCATTTCACTAGTATATTTATTTAAAAAGTTAATATATTCTCTCTCCACTCACTCCGCTAATATAATTAACTAGAATTAAAAATATAATATAAGCATTTAAAATAATTAAATAATAATGATAAATTAAACTTTAGATTGAATATTTAAGAACAATTATTGAGTTTAAAACTACTAAATACCATATATAAACTAAAACTTTAACTATATAGAAAATAATTTTAATATTTAAACAAATAAATAATTACAATTTTTATTAGTACTTATATAAAAATATTATTTTTTCAATTATTATATAACAAACATGTAATTGATTTTTAATTCTCATATTTAAACTATATATATTTATTAAAAATTAAATTTAAATTTTATATTATAATAATTTAATGTTTCATGGTAAGAATATTAAGAACTTCTATTTATATTTCTATTATTTATATAATGAATTTTTATAGGATTTTTTATTTATATGACTTCTATTTTTCTTTCTCTTCATTTACTTAAAGAGAGATTTTAGTTATATAATGAATTAATAAATTAAAATTACAAATTTGAAACTAATAACATTTTTTTTATTAATATCATATAAAATTAAATGAATAATATTTTGTTTTTTGTTTTTTTTTTGATAAACAATAATATTTCGTAATTTAAACGTATAGGTATGTATGGAATTTTAAGTGAAGAAATAGATTCTGTAAAATATCAATAGAGATTATTTTTTTCTGTATTTTAGAAATTTAGAAAATGTGATACAAATGCTTAGTTTGGAAACGTTTGGTATTGTATAAAATCCGCATCTCAAGGTTGTTTTTATGAATTGCTTTAAAAGTGGCTACAATTCTAATGCTTGGTGTAAAAAAGTTAAAATTATTTTAATAAGTAATATAATTTGTATTATTATTGCATATTGCAAAATGGGCAAAAGTAGATATCAATTGGCAATGAAAAGCCTCAAAAAGCACCCTAGGTTGACTTTTAAAAACACTATTGAAAAATACTTCAATCACTCTCCAAACTTCCCTCGCTATACTCAAATAAAAAAAAAAAAAAGAGTAAAAGAAAAAAAAATCAAAATTTGGTTGCAAACGGGAGGCCTTTAGTCCAAGGAAACAAATGCCCATCAGAGTGGTCCAAAAGTTTCTAAATCCAAGAACTACAGTACGGCTGAAACCATGGGCCCCACCCACATCCACCAACCAAAAACCACCCCACTGTATAATAATGGTCCATCCAAAGCCCCTAAAGCTTTGTAAATATCACCCCCATATGCGTCCAGTCACCAACCCTCCTTTAGTGTCATAATAATTATGATTCAACTAAATTAATAATGTCCATCAGCTATTTTTTACCCCAAAAATATATCCAAAAAAAAAAATTTTGAACCAATCCATCATATAACAAACTACAATGAATTTACGCAAATAGTTAAAATCAAATCATTCTATTTAACCAACGGCCCAGATTGAACAGATCCAATGTAAAACCCAAATCGAGAAATTTCGGAGCCAATAATGAAGACAAAGAAAGAAAAAAAAAGACCGAGTCAAAACTCACCGAGTACACGGCACTGGTCGCAATAGACGGATCTAGATCTAGCCACGTCCTCCTCCACGACGTCCAGGCACACCACCGCCCCATCCGTCGTCGGATCTCCCACCCGAAACAGGATCTGCCACGTCATCAGGTGCTGGAACAGTGACGGAGGCGGCGGCGGCGTCGCATGCTTCGATAAAAACTCCCTCACGCTCTCCCTGAACGGCCTGACGCCGGTAGACGGCGGTGGAAAGGTCAGGAAATCGTTCAGCTCCGCCGTTACGCGCCTTTTCACCCTCTTCAGGGGCCGACCGTTCACCACCATCTTCAGATCCAACGGCCCTGATCGACTCGATTCAGGCGGCGGGTTCAATTTATTTATATATTATAAACTTAAATGTATAAATTATTATTCACAGAGTCCAAAAAGATATGAAAGGATGGATGGAACGAGAAATAGGATAGGGATGATTTGAGAGAGATCAGATTTGGGTTTCCGTTCTTGATGATTTGGGGCTTTTCCGTACTTTTATATTTATTTTTATTTTTTTATTTACGCACCTCTATATATTGTATTGTATAGATATAATATCACTCCTTTTTTTTTATATTTAATTTTTAATAATAATAATATATATATATATATATATATATATATATTGAAAATAATTATCGTTATTAATTAGTTTCAATTTTAGTAAGTAATAATATATTTTACCAAAATATATTTTATTAAGTATTTTATTTCTATGGAGTGATTTAAAATCTATTAGAAATAACATAGTTAAAATTTCTAAAAATAATAAATATATTTTTATTTTATTAAAGTGATACTCAAAATTAAAGAAAAAGTTCTCTATGAAGCTTTTATCTGATTAGGCCAATTAGTTATGTATAATGTGATCATTTCAATCAGGATTTTTATTACTGTCAATTTTTTAAAGTTAGTTTAATAAAATAGCATAATGTATTAAAAGAAAGAAATGAAGAAAAAGTATAATCTTTGTTTATTTCTCAATGTCTTCCAAGGGAATACAAATGAATTTATAATGACCAAACAGAATCTCCTAGGGTAAAGGAAACTAAATCAAATAATAACAAGCTATTGGAACAATTTCTTGAAAATATATGTATCTTAATCCATAAGTTAATACTTCCAGATTGAGTGTGTAAGGATGTAAGGCCAATCTTGAAGAGAAAGAAACAAAAATGGTCGACACCAAGTGATTTAGCAAACATATCAAGAAGTTGTTACGTAGTAGAAATCTTGTGCAAGGAAAGGCGATCGACCTTGTTGCTATCCCGTATACAATGGCAATCAATTTCAATATGCTTGGAACTTTCATGAAAGACGGGATTGCGATCAATGTTGAGAGCAAAATTATTGTCGTGAAACAAAATGGGTGGACGAGAAGACAAAACAGCCAAATCATATAACAATTGTTGTAGCCAAGCGAGTTCACAAGGGTAGCCATAACTCTGTATTCGGCTTCAGCAGAGGAGCAAGAGACAACATCTTGTTTCTTTCTATGCCAAGAAATAGGATAGGAGCCAAGCTTGGTGAGGAAGCCAATTATAGAATGACGCAACATAGGACAGTTAGCCCAGTCGGAATCAGTGAATGTAATGACCTAGAAGTCATTATGAGAAGGAAAGCAAATTCCAAAGAAGATTCCAAAATCAGTCGTAGGTTTCAAGTACCTCAAAAGACGAGTAACTGCATCATATGCGGTACACGGGGAGCATGCATGATATAAACATGACAAAAGGGCAAAGTGAGAATGAATGGGCCTTATTCAATGGGCCTTATTCAATGTTATAAAACAGTGGTGCCTAAAAATTAGAGTTGTCCCTGGGTCTTCGGAATTTCGGATGCAACACATGAATTGGTTGAGAAGGTTGACAGCAGAGGTAATATCCGGATGAGAAATCGTCAAATAAAGGAGATGACCAATAAGTCGTCGAAGCGGGCTTGGATCCAGGAGGATATCACCAACGCCAATAGAGAGTTTGAGATATTGTTCCATAGGGGATAAGGCAGGATGACAACCTGTGAGACCGGCATCAGAGATGATATCGAATATGTATTTTTGTTGGTTGAGAAATATACCCTCATTAGACCGAGCTACTTCCAATCCTAAAAAATATTTCATCTTTCCAAGATTCTTCAAGTAAAAAGTGTTAACCAAAAAAGATTTCAATAACTGAATGACAGATAAATCATTGCCAGTGATAAGAAGGTCATCAACATAAATAAGAATGGCAGTAAACAAAGTACCCCCCGTACACAAAGTAAAAAGGGAATGGTCAGCCTGGGTAAGTGTAAAACCTGCAGTAACTAAAATATAGGATAATTTTCCGTACCACTAACGAGATGCATGTTTGAGACAATACAGAGACTTACATAATTTACACACTAGTGTCTCCCCTATCTCCCGTAACCCGGAGGGAGAGACATGTAAACATGCTCATGAAGATCACAATGAATAAAAGCGTTTTTAACATTAAGTTGATGAAGATGCCAAATACGTGTTGCCGCTATTGCAAGGACACACCGAACAGTTAAAAGTTTGGCAACAAGAGCGAATGTGTCCATATAATTCAAGCCTTCCATCTGTGAAAAACCTTTGGCAATAAGACAAGTTTTATAACGTTTAACAGTACCATCTGGCCGTAATTTTATTTTAAAAATTCATTTACATCCAATGAGTTTTTCTCCGGGGTAAATTAGAAAGAATCCAAGTACCATTGTAAGATAAAGCTTGAAGTTCATAATTAATAGTTGCCTGCCAGTGCAGGTATTTAATAGCTTGAGAAAAGGAAGTAAGAAAAGAAATATTCCATAAAGTAGATAAAAAAGACGTATGCTATGAAGAATAAAAATTATTAGTAATAAAATTAGAAATAGGATGGAACGTATCAGTGGGCGGACCGAATGAGGTAGAATCAATCACAACGGATTGTAAGGTTGGGCAAAGGTAACCGTTGAGACGCAGTGATAGTTGGATTGGCCTCGTGGACCGGCAGATGGGTTGTGAGGTAAAATTTTAAAAAATAATAAATATATTCTTGATTTTTTGAAGTGATACTCAAAATTAAAGAAAAAATTTGTCCAAGATTGAAGCTTTTATGTGATTAGGCCAATTAGATATATACAATGTGATCGTTTCAATCAGGATTTTATAGTATTACTATCAATTTTTTAAAGTTTGCGTGTGTAATAAAGTAGCATATTGAGAGTAGAAACTCGACTAAATTCTGAATTTTCTAAATAAGAAAGTGATTTTAATCTCTGTGGACAGAGTGACTATTATGTAATTTCTATTGCTTGAAACTCTTTTATCGTGTAGGTATTATATTTATACCTGCTCATGCATTGAGTTTATACAAAAATGCTAGCCAATCTTTAAACATAAAAATGCTATGCTTTATTAACCGCCATTTAATTAAAAAATATAGACATAGGCCTCGCAATTTTTGTTTTATTTTCAGTCGAACAAAAAATAGTAAAAAAGGAAGTAAAAACAACTTGCATATATGGTCAAAAGCTTCGCTTTCTATCTCCTTGAGTTGTCTTTTTGGGAGATCATATCTTCATTAGCTGTCACTTGCTACTATTCAGAACAAATATCAATATCAATCAATACCACTAGGAACACTTCAATAAAATAAAAATAAAAACAAATCAATTACAAAACAATAATATCAAACTAGCCATTAAAGCACCTACTTTTAAAACATCAACTCCAATTTTTAGGGATACTTATAAAAGCAGACTTTGATGTATTTTTAAAAATCTTTTATACTTTTTTTTATCATTATTTACAAGAATAAAATCAAAATTGCTTATTAAATTTTTATCCTTTTCTAATAAAAAAAACTTTACTCAGCACCACACCCTTCTCAAATAAAGTTTTAAAATTTATTTACCAATTAAATAATAGGTTATTAATTCAATTTTTAGAAGCAATTTTTAAAAAAGATTACCATTACTAAAGTAGACCTTAATGACGTGTCAGTGCATATTAAGTGTTAATTATACTAATGGTCCTATAGTTCTAGTGTTACAATTTTGAAAAAGTTATGCATTTCGTCCCTGAATTTTATTAAAAAGGTGATAAATACGGTCCTTTTTGTAATGGTAAATCGTTTGTGGCCATCATTGGAAATAAAAATAACATAAATGCTTATAAAAAGACTAATTTACTTTGGAAAAATCACCACAGGTCAATTGGTATGTATCATTCTGGATTATTTCCATATACGACCGGAGCAAATATGTCATCATTAACAACTTAGGGATCATTATTGTTGCCGATGGAACAATAGGAACCAAATAGTAATTTTTTAAAACAATGGGAACAATTACCGTCGCTACTTATGCTCCTTATTTAAATATAAGCCATGATTAATTTCAAGTGCGTAATATAAACTAATGTTTTTGAGTAATAATTTTAACGGAATAAATTGAAGTAAGGGTGGATTGAAAAAACTAAATAGGCCATCAATTGAAAGTATTGATAGTACATAACGGTAAATTAAAAAAATTCAAAGTATCTAGTGGTCTTTTTGAAAATGCTTAGCTACGTGTTGGTATTTTTGTATTTTACCCTTGAATTAATAATACTAGACCATGGCGACGGCTAATTCCCCTGCCAATTTCCCTTGACTATCATAACCTGCTAGGAATTAAAAATAATCAAAAGTTTGTTGAGTCCCGAAGAGAAAACAAGAATGAGAATGCATAAAACAATTATATTCAATACAAAGTTTCACTTCTATATACAAGCATCAGTATAACTGAAAATATACAGAGGGTTTAGTTTTCTTCCTAGTCAAATATGAGATCCCATTACGTCAGGCATAAATCAAGGAATAGACTAGGAGTAAATAACTCTCCAATGTCACCTGCATATCTTGTAGAATATTTGTATATCACAATCGAAGAAGTTAAAACCGGATCGGACCAAACAGTCGGACCGATCTGACCAGAAGCTGGCGACCTTCAAAACCGGTCATACATTGAACCAATTGAAAACCGGCTGAATCGGCCACAAACCGGTGCAACCGGTTGGGAACTGGTCTGGACTGGTTCTGTAAAGTAATTTTTCTTTTTTAAACCTATAGAAACTATGGTTCCAATTGAATAAGAGTTTGTAAGTGAAGTTTATTT
>MKEJ01048216.1:0-17049 GCA_001753735.1 Embelia ribes | reverse complement strand
AATATCTTCCGCTGCAGGTATTTCTATTACCTCTGATGGATGTGAATTAAATAAATTATTCTGTTTACCGCAATTAATACTAACAAAGTGGAACGGTAAGTTTTTCAAGAATGGGAACAGTTGTAGCTATTTTTTTATTTTTACCATTTTGCATGCCAAATACAGTTCAAAGCACACCACGTGAAGCAATAAAGTATTATTCTTGTGACTCCGACAAATTTACAGAAGGCAATCCGCATGAGTCTAGTATGTCCTACGTCGTTAAAGACTTTAACTTTAATGACGCCATTTGCCCCACTTGTCTATTCCAACGCTTCACCTTGTACATCAAAAAAGGATGGTGTATATGGCCTTGCGTCTTGCGACGAAACCATTGTGGTCTCATTTCTGCGAACTTGTGAGTGGAGCTGCGGTGGATATCCCCGATTTCAAAATGGCGTATGGGGACAAAAAGATCTGGAAGCTCTAAAGGTAACAATAGCTAAAAAGCTTACGCTATGTTGGGCATAAATTATGACGTAACACTTCTTGTTTGGTACATGAAGTTTTCAACAATATGAGGAAACTTTATTTCGGTCACATTTTTGTGATGTATTTTTAGCTTCTGTTACAAGTTCTGATGGTGTGAAGTCTCAAGGGGAGTAGTTTCTCTTTCGTTGTTTTTTAATCCTAAATTTCATTTCAATGTTGAGTTCGAATGTTTTGAATTATCAATTGTTGCCAGTCATAACAACACTTCTTGATTGAATTAGCATAGCCATAACGATGTGTCCCAATGTTCTCAATGGTTAAGTAACGCTGAAGAAGAACATCTTAGAAAGTCTTCATATAATTTTTGGCGTTTAAACGACGTTTGGAAACATAACTAGACCATTTTTGTTCTAGTGTTGTTAAGTGCCAATTGCATCTATTTTTTCATTTAAGCTGCTGACTATAAATATGCGACAATTATGTGATAAATGAAAACAACTAACATGTGAGGGAACATAAAGTATGAGCGTGGGCAGAAGTATTATATTTTGAAACTTCAAGCATATATATCAAACTTTTTGTGACCCAATGCTTATACATGTCTCGCATGTTAACCGACATGATTCTGAAAATGAGATTGAAACTTAAATAATCTTCATCTACACTAACTTTGAGATGGATTTTATGCCTACTATCTGGACAGTAGCACTATCCGCTACTAATGTTTCGATAATTGTTTTTTTTTTTTTCACTTTTTTTCATAACATAATGTATAAGGTAAAAATTAGTAATTTACAACAATCACAGTACTATATTTCAAAACCTATTTGGAAATTAAAAATTGTAAAGTTCAAATTACTATTCATATAAAATTACACAACAGATTTTGGAATATAGTCATGATCCACTCCTTTTTACTGCATACATTCATGACACTTTTGCATGGTAATAAAAAACCAAAACAACGGATGCATCGTAAATTGGAGACAAATACGTTATACAATGCCACACATCTTTGTCAATCTGAGACCAACTCATAAATTCAACATATACTTGTGCTGCCAATCTTTACGAGGTGCACATAAAATGTTTAGCCCAAATTCTACCAACACTGCACATATAAAAAATTATGCAGTAATCATAAGTACCTCAAAAGAACTCCCTATTGTACTGCATACCAGTCACTTGACGCACAGACTTTCCCATTATCATACTGCAAACCATAACGATCCGCAATCCAGGAACATATTCCATTTTGGGAAGAAAATGATGTTATTCCTCCTCCGAGTGCAATTTGCACAACAGATCCTGTTAGTCCAATCTTCTTGCACTCCAGATCCTGTTAACCCAATCTTCTCAAGAGATGACGATATCAAAAAGAAACATGTTATGTAACAAGTTACATTCCGTGCTACCTGATTGGCTGCTACTGTACAATTTTATCTCTAACTAAGAAACACTCTTGCTATCACTATGCTATTGTACACCAAAAGGAGGGAGCACACTTTTTAGACCCTTTGTTTCTCCTGCGTAATCACCAATATAGCCACAATACAAGCGTAAATTTTCTTGGCTTCTAATTTTCTCCACTGTGATTGTGCATAGCAAACATATCTTACTTTCGAGTCATTCCTTCTCAGCAATTACCACGAAAACATCCTTTAACGACCATCTCCGCTTCTCATTTTTAGCAGGTGGATTAATGACGGCTTTCTCTGTATTAACTATACGGTACCCAATCACAATCTCCCTCCTCTGTCGTGCACGCAACACTACTTCATAGAAACTTAATTCCTCACCCTCGTGAAGATAGAGATCAGCTGGCCTTATATGCAACTCATTCCCCTGGTAAAGCCAAAGAGATCTTGTTTAATAAACAAGGCAACAAAACAAGAAGTCAAATTTCATTAGTACTACCACAAATGCTTTAGGTAATCAACAGGATCATATACCATTAGCAGATTGTCACTTTAGACAGGTGCAAACTAGAGCCAACTATAGATCAAGATGAAAAGGAAGAATTATAACCCAGGAAAGAGATGACGTCACCATACATTTATAACATGACAAAAACACTAAAACCATTCCCCATTCATAGTATCCTCCAGCTATCAACACCTACCACAGCACTCCAACAACTTGAGTAAATTTTAGAGTTTTTCTTAAACTTTAGTTCTCAAAACTTTAACACCAAATATATTTCGGCACCTTCTTCTTTGGTTCACCAGACCAAACAAAAATTTCACCATCTATATACCCACTTATATTTTTAAGGACTTTATGTCGTAAATGTTAGTATCTATTGACTTGGTTATACAAGTTTTGACGTGTTGACCGAATATCGAAGTTGGCGAAGGCATAAATAAATTAAGTTGAAGCACTCAAACGCGGGAAAGGGAAACTGAAGTTATTAATATATTTTAAAATAAAGCATAGTTGAATGGACAGAATCTCTATTCACCCTGTGTGAGCAAATTTAGCAAAATCCTCTAAACACCTCAAACAGACATCATATTTTACTGTTAATTGGGAAGAAATCTTGCTCAAAGGTTCCCCAATTTTAGTGTTATATGGAAAAAATCAATAGTCTTGATCCTGGTAATAGTCCTGATACGATAAATATCTAGGTCTGATTCAAAAAAAAAATTTCGTATAGTAAAACAATGTGGTGCCATTGAAACAATTTAAAAAAAAAAAAAAACTTCAACAAGAAATCTTTACCTCCTCAGCAAATAGCTCTTCCAGTACATCGTTAATCTGGCGGTCCTCAGCAACCATGGCCAATGCCATACTGACTAGCTCATTTGATAGAACATAATCACTTATCTTTGACATTGATAACAAATTTTTGGTCCTCGGGTCCAGGATTTCACTGATTATAACAGACTTATCTGAAGCCTGCTGCATTTCCCCTATCCATGAACCTGGTGAGAAGCTACTTCTGTGCCCTTGCGATATTCTTGAGTGGTATGGCAGGCGCTTAGCCTACAAAGTAAGAGAGAAATATTAAGCTAAAAGTTCCTCATTGAAGCTCAAGTTAAATAACAAGGTTGAGAGCTGTCAGAATCTAATGTAGTGGATCCAAGAAATTAGAAAAGCAAATCACTGCTTCTCTCTGCTTTAACTCCCAGTCTGGGTTCTATATCTGATTCAATCTGTTACAAAAAGCGGAGAAGGCAATAAGTGGACAAAACCTTTCTGGAAAAATATTAAGGCGTCGATAGGACTACCATAGGCAAGCATGACTGATCTGCAAAACTGATTTGATTTCTATTTCCTTAGAAATCAAATTCCAGCACCTTGCAAAAATAGTGTTATACCACTTTGTGACAATATTTGCACCCATGTTTTTTGCATATGATCAGGATTCATCATCCTTAACCCATCATGACTTGGACTGAGACTGCCTATTCCAGTAGGTACAATGCTGTGTAAGCCTGACTCTCCACATTGGAATGTGAGAGTCACGTGCGTTAGATTGAATAGATTGTAGGAAAGGAAAAGTAGAAACACCATCTGGGAGGAAACCCAATACCATATTTGCGTACACTAGATGAGACAAGGAAAGAGTGGAGAAATGTGCTTAACTCTAACAGGAAGCAATTAACTACACAAGTAAATCACCAAACAAAATGAAGAGAGAAAGAAAGCTAGCACTCCCCACAAAACATAGACACAAAAGTCTCTTTTTTAGGCAAATTAATTGCCTCTACAGTCCACACACTTGAACTGATTCCTTTTAATATATCAGAAGCAAAAGAGACCTCAACCTAAAACGTTTTTCACATGTCTAACGAAATCATAGAACGGCAAAGTTAACCAAACATCAGCCAGATCATTAATGGTGGTATCTACCTGGAGACCTAAAGGTCTCAAGGAAAGAACTCAAAACTCAAAGAACGCCAGAGTGGAAGAACAGATGATTTACACCTCTCACTATCCACCATCAAACTACTGTTATTAATAAATAAGGACATCTGAAACCAGGTTTTAGCCACCATTTCTGAGTCAGATAACCAACCTTAAACAAATATTGATCCATCGTAGAGTTATGTAAAACCATAGCCTCAACAAACTTTCAGTTTTTTACCTCACCAAGAGTCAACCTCACCAAGAGTCAAATCATAGGACTATATACCTGTTACCCACCTTGATGAAGGAATGACTCTGAATATACCCAAACTCTTTAACAGTTTTACACAAACCACACCATAAGGAGTACTCAGCTATGCCCAACCCCTTCACCGAACTTATGCTTAACAACCATTGCTGCATATGAAAGCTTATTCTCTTCATAAGAGAACAAAGTCCTGTACCCCTCTGGTAGAGAAAAGGGAACATTTGTACCAATTAACTAATAGTCATTCTCTAATCAACCCAGTAAAGTCTCTCATGAATATTACGGGAGCTCCCATAACTGATTCAAATTACCTAGACAGGAGCATGTCTACCTTACAACCTAGAAGAGTTGCTGACATGTGAATGTCCTCTTGTTCCCACACTGCAATGAGCCCTCTTATTATTAAAAGATGGAGGGTGCCATTTAACCATCTTCATTCTTCTTCAACCAACAAAAGATACCCCATCATCTGTAAAATGGTAAATGACAATTGTCCACAGCTTCTAAAGCTTTCCCATATCCCTCTCCTTCAACAGCCTATGGTTAAAACATTTTCAGAGAACCGACACTTCAAATGTAACAAGACATCAAAATGGAAAAAGAGTCCCTCATATAACCAGAAACATAAAATGCTGAAGGAAGCATGGTTTTAAGATAAAAATGGATATGAAAAATAAATTAGGTTAAATGAATGTTAGAAACTGAAACAATAGTGGTGTAGAGAGAAGAGAGAGAGACAGAGCTATTGTAAATTACATGCAAGGAACCAGATATCCTGTCATTATATAATCTTCATAAGTATTACTGTTTATTTATTATTTTATCCTTTTTTTTTCTTTCTTTGTTTTTATATATTTATTTATATTAAAATTTTGGAGAATTCGCATGCAATTGTATTTGCAAGAAGAGGAACAAAATATACAAATTATAAGGGAAAGAGATATAAATTAAACCAAAAGGAAGTCATTCATTCAAGTTCCGTTACTAGAATCAAGTTAACCCTTTAAAATACCTGAATATCACGAATCAATAGCAAAGTAGCAAGAGATCTGGAATCTCCTTGAATGGCTGAATCTTCTACTGATTCATCAGCTAGAATTAAGATCTGGGAAAGAAATGGATTTTCAAAACTGAGAATAGATAAGAAATAAAGCTATGTTGCACTCCCCAACTTGCTACTTGAAACCCATTGCTCACAACTCCAGACACTATGACTTCCGAAAGGAATTTTCTATGTGACAGGAAAATAATGTAAAGTACAATCACGTTAGGAAATTGCTACTTTTGTCTGATCTTCTTTGACAAACGTTACCCAAAACATGGTGTAGGGGTGCAGGAGAATCTAATTCCTAACCAAAATGAGGCCACTCAAATTCAAAGTGCTAACATCTTAGGGATACTTCCATAGATGAACACAGAAAAAGTTACTATTTTTGTTGACAAGCAATCGCAAGGCGACAATCATTTCATCCAACACATTGAATTTGAATAATCTTATTAAGATACAGAAATGCACTATTAAATGTGGTATTTCCACTTACTGAATCGAAAGATTCTAATGGAAGGCTCTCCAAGTGCCGGCGTATCACAGCATTTCCTTCACGATTAATGAGTCTGATATTAAGCAAACGATCGGTATCGAGGCCACCATCAATAAGCTTTTTTTCCCTCTCATTTTCAGGAACATCATTGAACATCCACAGCTCCGAGCCATTGGCTAAAAATGCATCCAAAACCTAAAAGACCATAGCTGAGGATAAGAGTTTTCAGGTTGAAGCAAGCAACTTTATCTCAATTCTTATATTGCAGACATTATGTCAAATGTATGAAGGAAGAGAATTAAAAGAAAATAGGTTGTACAGCAACAACCATGAGCCAAAGGAAATCATAACTCATAATGCTACCACCACATCATATGTTCCTATAGTTGAGGGAGAGAAGTTGTGGGAGCTACAGTTGATCATTTCTCATATTACCATAATCATATCTTCCATATCTCGGCGCCAACCACACAGTAGTATCTTTTCAGCAGACTTTGGATCATTGTAATCCTTCGGCAAATATCCACCCCAAATCTGCAGCATTAAGGTGGGAAAAAAAAAAGGAATTAGAGGCTTTGATAGACAGAACGTACCACTATCACATCATCAATGTCCCGCCTCCATCCACAAAGTAGAATCTTCTGTGGCACTCTTTCTGGTCGGGAAATATGAATGAATGGAGCTTCTGTGACCTGAATGTCAAATTGATTATACTTCTGTAAGTTTTATTTCTGGTACGTACGCCCCACTCACTTAAATCCCATGGTAGGAATGATCCCAATATGCACAAAGCAGATAAGAATCTCTTTGTAGAGTGCCAGGACACTGGTGACATGTTATTTTGTTTCTCTCTTGTTTAGCAAGTTGAGAGTCTAGAGCACTGCGGTATCAGACTTAGCACAAGATAACATATTACATAAAAAAAAAAACACCAATACAATACAATACAATTTAATAAACAAATGATTTAGCTAAGATCCGCGATTACAAAGACAAAACAGCTAAGATCCCATGACCTCGACATTTTGTTCACAAGTTCACATATTAAAATCACAGTTTCTACTAGGTGGGGCAAGTGAGTGAAAGAAAAGCACCATTATTAGCTCAACTGAAAAATACCCTTGGCATCGTTTTTGGGGAGCAAGTATTCCCTTGATATGTTGATTAAAATTCAATAAATTTAGTTAAGCCAAGCTTCTTCAACTTCTCAGCCTTTTTAGTCTTTAGTTCATCTAAATGATTTGCTTCTTCCAGCATATAGAAAACAAATGAACTTGGCATCTATCTAACTCCTAGATAACATACTTTTATCTATTTTGCACAAGACAGTAAAAAAGAAAAAGAGGCAAAGACAGAAAAGAAATTTACTCAAAGTACATATGTGATAAAGAAAAGGGATGCACCGTTGGCAACGTTGATGGGGAGTAGGTGTCATCGTCTTCTGCTATAACAAGGACCTCATCGCCTTCATGCATTACATAAGAGTCATCAGGATTAAGAATAATTTTTCCACCGTAAGAAGCTGACTTGACTCCACAAGGAATAGCATCAGGGAAGCTGAGCAATACATCCTCGAATTGCATGCCATCCAACTGTGGCCATCTTTTGATGTAGAACTCACAGTTTTCAAACCCAAGGATATCCTCCCAAATCTGCCATAGCCCAATCCACAAGGAAGAAAATATTAGCAATAGGATTGATAAATATAGCCTACAAGGATATGAGATGCATAAAATTTCAAATGCAATGAAGATAGAAATTAGTGACAAAGTTGACTAACGCTAGGCTTACTGATATATCTGTCAAAATTGACGCATGCACTACAAATGTCTGAAAGCATGGTTACACAAATATTATTTCGATTAACTAGAATTTAGTAATGATATAAATTGACCTGTGCAAGGCCTGGCTGCCGGGCACACTGAATCATCAGGCGACCAATTACATCATGTGCTACAACAGTTTCAACCAGCTCTCCTCCAACAAGTTTAACAAGGACCTCATTGTCTAGATCACTTAGTTCAACCACTATGTGGCCACGTAGTCCTTCCTTCACTCCAGTTAAGCTCAAAACAGTCCTCAGAGCACGAGCATCACTCTGCATCAAAGAGTAAAAGTTATCCAACCATTCCGTAAGATCAAAGTAAAGATTAATCATTTTCATCATTGACCTGGTCAGCGTTTCCATCTTCAGCAAGGACAATAATTGCACGAGCCTTCGAAACAGATACCTACATAAACGAGGTGCAGTTAGTAAGCGGCATACATGATACAGAAAACTATTACAATTTACAACCTCACTTCACCAAAGCTTTTTACAAACGAATGCATGAGTTGCTACCTTCCCAAAAGGACTAAGTACAGCAGAGACCAGTATTACAGAACATAGACTCTTTTTACTGTTCCTCTCATTTTCTAACTCATTTCCTAGGTCTTTTTACGCAAGGCATGGAATTAGGAGCAAAATGTCAACAAAGATGACTGCCAATATCAATCTTTCTCTTACCAATGGCCTTACACACACACACAGACGCACCGCAAGAGAGAGAGAGAGAGAGGTTCGATGTTGTTGTGATCATGAAAAGGGAAGGAGCCATGATCCTGACGTCAAAAAGTGGGTAGGATCATGGAGAGCATCTAATCAACAGCAATCATGGTCTTAGAGTTGGAAAGAGCCCAGGATCATGGAGGTGGGTTCTTGCCCCAGAAATCCAATGCCCTCTAATAACCAAAAGGTTAGTAAGTTACAAAAAACACAGACCATTTTTCTTGGACATTACTCAGAAAACTTCATTTACTCTGATGTGCATGGCAGTTTTTTAGTTATTGGCCTAACAAAAGAAAAAAAATCCAAAAGTTTCTGTTTGGCCTACTCAAATCCGAAACGCTTAGTATTCACACTCCATCAGAAGGTCAACTTCATATTAGTCTGCACAGGCATTAAGTAGGTATACAAAAGGCCAGCTCCATTAGAATTATCAGTCGTTGCTACCAACGACATGGACATTGAAAGTTGTAACATCACATAATGAAGGGCCACAATCGTAACTGTGAAATACCTTATAGGAGATGCAAGACATTAACCCCTAATTTCAAGATTGATTAAACTAAAAAGTACATTGTTTCACTTAAAACTGAGTTTATAAGATCAATAAGAAGCATTATCAAAACATGCTCGTTGCAGCTAGATAAGATCATACAGACCTTTTTAAGGTCTGCTAAGATCAGTGGGCTTCCACTTCTACATATGACACAGGTTCCTCTGAAATCAAACTCCATCTTAGCAATGTCAACTTCCATCTCCTCTTTGTCTCTCTCAGCCATGACTACAACAATCCCTCCACCCAAGCTCTCGTTGGCTATCGCAAGTTGATTTAGCAGAGATCCCTACAATCAAACAGCATTATCCCAGTGTATTCAAGTGAATATTATTCTGAATGTGACACATTAGAGTTAAGGTCCACATAAGTACAAATTTATACCAACTTATCACTCCACCCAAGTATGAGAGTATGATTTTGCTCCACCACCTCACTTCTGCCTTTACGAAGTGAGTCAAGCTTCTCGGAAATTGCATCAGAAACGAGACCAAGCATCATGGCAAAAATAAGCATCCCACCAAAACTAATTGATACTGAAACAAGCCTCGGACCCATACCTACAGAATTAGCGTGATTACCCGAGTCGGCTATATATGTCCAAGACAACCAAAGGCTGTCAGCTAAGCCGTCATCTGTCACACCAAAGAGTGCTAGCCCACCAAGACATATTAGTAAAAGGGTTGCAACTAGTAATGCCAAAGGCTTAGCATACGGGTGGACTGATAAAAAAACATCAACTCTGTATGCCAACTGCTTGTTTAAAAACACTTCCGCAGTATTGTCGGATGATCTTTTCGATTTTGAAACGTGATCAACATACTTGAAGAAGATAAAAGGGATGGACAAAATTGTGAGTGAGACAATGAGAGCGCAGATTTTCATGCTTTTATTGAAAAGGTGATTGCTCTCCTCCAGTATAAAGTCTGCAGAATCTGCCAAATTGCAAGCCTGTAATATCACATTGAGTTTGGAATTGTGATCCTGAAAAGAACAATTTAACGGGATCAATAAGGTAGAAATCATGATGGAAATATATAGCTTAATAAAACTCAAGCTGTTTGAATTTCCTTGTGAAATTATTGATTTCTAAACGCTTAAGCAAGCTAATTACAATTTCTTCTAAAAGTCTACGCCCGGTAATGTTTATAGGAGTCTCAAAGTCATCTGTGTAAAGCTGATCTACATCACGGTTAATTTTGGAAAATCATTAAAAATTAACTGACAAGTACTGAACGGGCACAGAAGTACAATTTATCCCACTATTCATGAAATTCGAAGTTTGCAGATCAAGTCATACACAAAGCAAATACATCAGCATAAATCTTAAAAACTATTGAGAGCATTATATCAAGCACTACCTTGGTCTGCCAATATTCATGAAAAAGCAAATAATTAGGCAAGTAAAATGCTATTGTTGATTCGGTTCAAATGTTACCTGTAGTTCAGTCACTTGATTGTGCAAAGAAAAATTCTTATGCAGCAGAGACGAAAATGCTGTTACCAGAATCTGCAAGCAAAAAAACAGAACATTAATACAAAAAGAAGGCATGAGTAGCTTCAGTATGGATTTAAGCGAAAACAGAAAATGAACAACTTATACACAAGCTCCTTATAACACCAAATGTAATCAAGATTTTTCGAAAAAAAATGAAGTACTAACTTTGTGATATTTGCATATCTTAATGAATACACACGACGCATATACAAGTCATTAATATTAAAGGCATACACAAGTACGGATATATAGCTATAATTGTAGGATCTACACATCTGAGAAGCTTCTAACAACAACAAACATTAATCCCAAGGGGCCGGCTAGTGGAACAATACTGGCACCTTTCCTTGCAGATTTCAGGATCTGCTCTCATTCATAATTTCCAAAAGAATATGGTAATTTTTACAAGCTGAGTTGCGAGAATTTCCTAAGCATTGGTTCAATGCAAGAGGTTATTAATGGAATGAAAACAAAAAGGTAGGAAAACGTAGGAAGAACAAGCATTACACAACTTTACTTAAGGCTCAACAACTACATATTGTTCAGTTTGTTGGAAATTACCCCACAACCCAGCCATGTTCATCATACCACCATAAAAGAACATGAATAAAAGAATTGCCATAGAAATGCTAGACAGACATAATCCAAATAAACATAATATGAATGGCATTTAGTTCACAAACATTTTTATCGACTGATGGAAAAAGAAACACCAATGAAGTGGCTCAAACTAGCAGAATAAGGTATATCACTCATACCAGAAAATTTTACATATTAGATTCCAATTTCACAGCAACAAGCATAATATCTAGAATTTTCCAGAAATTACATTAAACATAGTTTGTACATACGTAAATGATATGTATAGGCTCACGAAGAAAGAAAAATTAAACATAACAATACCTCAAGGGCAGAATTGCTATTGCAACATCATTACTACATACCAAAGTGTATTTGTATATAGTTTTATAAGTAAGGCATTTCAACTTCTAAACTTTGGCAATCTCACAGTGTAACTTAACTGTAAACCTCAAACTCATATATAAAGGCTGAGATACAGAGAACGCACATACCAGACCTCGTAAACTTAAAAATAAATCAAGGATGAACAGGAATCGCGTTGGGCATCCCTCCTACGTGGAAAAGACTTTCCCAAGGAGCCGAGGGGCCTTGGATGCATGCGAAAAGACCCGGAAGGAGTTATGGATCAAACAAGTATAGTTGGAGCTATTTCGGAGCATCGCCTGGAGTCCCAAGTACATCAGGACAGGACAAGACGGCCTATGCACATTCGGACGTCCTATTTACGAGGTCCTGACGTGGCCAATGTTGACAACCTTTAATCTTGGTCCATACCTCTAGGTCCAAAATTGGCTTGGTCCAGATGTTTAGGTCCAGACAGTCGCGCTGTTTGGAACTCAAATCTCACAAGTTAGCTCTAATCTCTGGTTTCACCATCATTGACCCATATTAATGTGTATTAACTATATAAGGACCATATTGGAATCATGTAGGGTCGAGTCTTGATCATTATTATCAGGGCTCGGAACTATCTTTGGCCCCTGTGTCTTTAATTGGCTTCAGTTCTGAGCAAGTGAAGGCTCTGGGGTGGATATGTTTAGATGTTTAAACAGGACAAACCGAGACCAGGGTGGAGTTTACAGTGATTATGCCCCATCTCTGTACAACAGAATCCTTGGAGACCCTGGCTATATAGCTAAGATACCCTATTCCTGGAGGAATTGAAACTATCAGGGCAAATCAATATGAATTTAGACAATTCATCAATGCAACCATCCAAGGAAAGACAACCATACAAATTTGTGTCTCAACCAATATCAAAGAGACAGATGCCTTTTTAATCCAGAAACCATTACTTCAACTACCCAGAAAACTCCATTTTACAAAGAAATCCCTTTAACCGAACCAGGGATAAACCCGAAGGAGAAGGTAGAAGAAGAACTTATCAAAAGACAAATACCGGGCACTGACGATGATCATCTCCGGCCCCTGGTCTCGGTTTTTCTTGTTTGAACATCTAACCATATCCATCCCAAAGCCTTCACTTGCTCGGAACTGAAGCCAATTAAAGACACAAGGGCCGGAGATAGTTCCGATAATGAGATTTTGAGTTTGGGTAACATGTGAGCGAACAAAATGTCCACTGAACTTCCTCCATCCACCAATAGCCTATGCACCATTGCCATTCGTTAAATAGCAGCTGTTATGATAAGGTTATCATTGTGAAGTAACGAAACGTCATCAAGTTCAGTCGGTGAACAAAATGGGTTGTTGCATCATCTTCTGCCTCGTCGCACCATGAGGGTCATGGAATAGAATAGAGTTTACATACTGTTGAAATCTCATCAAGTGGTCAACAATGTGTTGGGAGTTTGGTATTGTTGGCCACAATTTGGAAGTGTGTATGGTCAATATTTCTGGTAAAACTAAGGCTAGTTGTTAATGGGGTGAAGGAGGCGGAGGCACCACTTGTGCAACGATGTACCTATACAAATATCTGTTACTGGCCCACACATTCAACTGCCATCGTAAACGTTTGCAACAAGCAGTGGTGTAACCGTGGTCCCGATGATATTCACAATACTTAGCTTTGTCTCGGCGTTCAGGTGGGCTCTTGAACGGGGCTAGCGAAGTCACCCACTCATTTCGCTTGATCTCATTAAAAATTTCATCATTGGGTTTATTGAATTGGTACTGGGGACTCTGATCCCATTGCCCTATTTGATCCTTCTGTTTGTACTCCTTATTCTCATTTGACTTCCTATCCTTTTTTCAATCATCTCTCGTACGTTCTTTCGCCACGCTATTCACTTCTTTGCCAGAACCCAGCTTCTTTACCTCCTTAGAGGCATTCCTTAGCCTTGTCGGCCTTTGAGTACTTATCCAACCGAAGGAAGAGCTCATCCATGGATTTGGGCGGTTTCGAATGAAATTTCCCATACGCTTCATCATGAGGGTTAAGGTAGATAGTGATGCAGCCTAGGACGAAAGTATCGGTGTAGCGTATCCAATCAATGGAGTTGCATACATTTCAGAATCGGATAGTGAAGCTATATAAGCTTTCATTAGGGCCCTTCCTTATTTGCATTAGAGCTTCAGGCCCAAAGGTTGTTTTGAAGTTTGAGACAAATCTTCTCAAAAATCTCTCCATCATCTGCCTCCAGGATTAGATTGACCTTGGATCCTCCTGGTCTAACCCCATCAAAGCTACTTCTCCAAAGGTAGAAGGGAACATTTTGCACAGAAAGCTCTAGTTGGAGCTCCAAACGAATATTTTTTGGCGGTAATGCATTAAATGTATGCTTAGATCTAAGACTCCATCATACATAGGAAGGACAAGAGGATTGTAGTTTCGTGGTGTAGGTTCAGATAAAATATTGGCACTCAACGGAGATCAGGTCATTCCTCCGATAATACGTTCAACTTGTTCTTCAATAGCTGTTCGGGGATAAGGAGGGTCCTCAGGAGGAATCAATCTCCTTCTTCGGGACAACTAGGAGTGTTGACTGACTCCCCCGATGAGGATTGGGCATGTGGCGAGATAGAGATCCGGCTGGTCTGGCATCCAGGAGTAAATTTCCCGATCCTATCCTCTTAACTCGGCTGGGCACGAGTTGCATCTGGTTCTGCCTTTGGAAACCACTTCGGGTTTGAATCTATGGGATGGGGTTGGGATCCTGGGGTACACCCGATACATATTCGGGAAAATATTCATCATCTTCGTCTGAAACATACTCTTCATCATCTTCCCGAAATAAGATGAAACTGGTAAATATGGAATAACTGGCTGAATTGGAAGAACTGGTAGTTATGGGCCCTAAGCCCCCGGGATCATATGGCCTTCCCCTTTGCACATCATTTCCTCTGGGAAAGGGGATCTCCTTGTTCCAACAAGAATGGAATCTTCTCATGTTAGCTCACTTCTTACATCAGATATGATAGGGAGGGTATAAGAATGTTCTCTGGGTCCACAATGTCTATGATAACGAGTGTTGGGATTCTGTTCTGTTGTTAAGGTTAGTTCGAGAGAAGCCCTTTCACCAGTACAATCAATTTCCATAGGTTCATGTTCAAGAAATATGAAAGAGGGAACTGTTTCCTCGCCAAGAGTTAGCCCAGAAGAAGGAAGGGCAGATTGAATCTGTTCTTGCACGATGGAAGTGATTAGGGCTTGCAGACCAAAAGGTTGTATAGGGTTGTTAAGGGAGCTTGGATGGTTCATTCTATGTTGATTGAGTCTGGCTTACACTTCAGGCAAAATCAGATTAGATAGAGTGTTTGGGGTAACGAAGCCAAGGGGCATCGTGGTAGAGGGGAAAGAAAGGATAGTGGATGAATTATGGGCAACTTCGGGAGAGGTTTGGCTTACATGGATGGATCCATCGTTGAGAGTTGAATGTGGCGGAGGGGGTTTTGGGTGTCGGGAGATTTCTACATATTGTTTTGCGTTTTTAGTGTTTGTTTTGGAAGTAGTGGATTCAGGAACTTAAAAGTTTCCAATACTATAAGTTCCCACATATGGCACCAATTGAAGAGAGTAAATATAATTGATGAGTCGGATATGAGCTCCTGTTGACAAATATTCCAATTTCAAAAGTTCGGATATTATACCCCGAGCTTGGATCTTCTCAATCTCTTTATTCATTTTCAACTAGTAACTTCTCCCCGATGGCACTTCTCTATATACCCTTCTCCGATCTCCAAAAGGTCCTTCACGAAACTGACAGAAAGTGTTGACAGTGGGGTTGTCTGCAGACTCTCTGATGCTTAAGTAAGTAAGAGTTCGGATAAGGTAACAATGGTAATTAAGGCAATAAATGATCGAATTAATTAAGTATTAAATATATAGAGAGAATATTTTTCACCTGTCTTTTCAACTAACATATGACAATATTTATAACAGTACACAATACCATTGTCTGAATATTACCTGATCAGTCCTTGCATTTTCCAAATATAGCAGCGAGAGGCAACAAGTTTGGGTGTTTATTGTAACAACCCATGGGTATCATTGTATGTAAAAATACATAACTATCACTTCCACTGTGTTCAGGCGAACTATTTTGCCATATCGGTTGGGCAGCTTTGTATGTCCTGTCTTTACCCAACAAATCCATAGTTCAACGAAAGCATTGTAGCAAACCCCTATTTGTATAGAATTGAATAGTGATTGGGGACACAGTTGGAGAGTCTTATTGAGTGAATTCCTAAATTTCGGGAGACGTTTAGGAACAATGGTAGGATTAATTCAATCTTTGAAATAGAGTTGGGATGAGGATCCTGCTTGTGACCCCTAAACTTAACAACTGAGCATGAGCAATAATCCTCTTATTCAACGATATCACATTAACAAATCCCCTAAATTTCTGAAAATGTAACAGAGTTGGATATGCCATTAGGTTCAATCCCGAACATGAGGAGCTATTTTGGAGCATTCATACTAGAATTTCTAAACAGCCTTTCTCTTCCTCATTCTCCGTCTCAAATGAGAAAAAGTTAACAGAAATGTCACAATTCCAGTCTTTCTATAACAGAATTTTCTAGATATTACTAAAGTGACTCTCTCCAATGAAAAAATTACCATTTACACTTCATCTATATGATAAAAAAAAAAAAAAAAAAATCCAGCCAAAATTAAAAAACACACCAATATATTCGAGAAAAATTTTTAATTTTGCTTACAATTACATATTGATAATTTAATAGTGTACAAAGTATGTTTAAAAAGTTTGAAACCAATCATTTTCTATTCTGCAAGAGATATGGCTTTTAAAAAAATCATATTTAGAATGCAACTCACGGATACGGTAAAAGCATTTAAATTAAAATCTTAGCAATCGAATGGCTTCTTTTTTCGACACTCTGATTAAATGGCCAAATTCTATATTGCAAGATAAATACACTTTCTATAAAGTCAAATTTAGAAATTTTATTATAGAATCAAAATCAACTCACTGCTACAATAAAAGCCATCCTCCACCTGATCTTGACCTTATCTCCGCCAACGAGACCCGAAACCACCTTCCCCTCCGCACCACTCAAAACCGCAGCCGGCTCCACAACGGCCGACTGCACCGGTCCCGGGGTCCGACAAATACGGTCGGACCTCGGCAACTTCTCGCTTTTCCTGCAGGACAGATCAACAAGGCGCCGTGAGCTTCCATACTTCGGAGGCGGAGGAGTGGGGCCGTAAAACGACACTGGTTGGGGGTCGGAGGTGGAGGAGGGTCGCCGGCGGGGGACGGAGAAGCGGCGGGGGGCGGAGTGGTTGTGATGGGAGTGGATGAACGACGGCGACGG
>MKEJ01048188.1:0-16493 GCA_001753735.1 Embelia ribes | reverse complement strand
ATTTACACTCAATGTGGGGTTTCTTTGTGTTATTTAATCTTCTTTAGGTATTCGTTAGATGTTTAGTTGTTGCTTCATTTTGTTGCCATTTTTGTGGGATTTCGCTGAATGGGGAAACAAAATCCAGTGGATTTACTGGGCTGTTTTTTGAAATAAAGTAAATAAGCTCGGTATATTGTAAATTTGTGATATAGGCCCTCATGCTGCGTTCTTGATACATTTCACACAATTTCAGTCAAAGATAGGTTTTTTTTATCTCATCAATTGATTGGCTTCTTGTTAAATTCCCAATCATTGTTCATAAAGCAGTTTGCATTGTGCTCTTAGGTCTGCAGATATAAAATCTAACTATCTTCTCAAAAACCCTAATTCATCTTCTATTTGAATTGGAAAAGCCCGGGAGGGTCAATTCTGTTGGATCATTGTGTTACATTTTTAGTTTAATTAATTGTATTTATTTATATTTTTTGAATCTTCATGACACTCTATGTGGGGTTTCTTTGTGTTATTTGCTCTTCTTCAAGATTTTGTTAGATGTTTATTTGTTGCCATTTTTGTGTGTTTTCGCTGAATGGGGAAATTAAATGCAGTGGATTTACTGGGCCGTTTTTGGAAATAAAGTTAGTAAGCTTGGTACATTGTGGAATTGCTATATAGGTACTCATGTAGCGTTCTTGATTCATTTCACACAATTCTACTCACAGCTAGTGTTCTTATCTCATCAATTGATCGTTTTCTTGTTAATTTCCAATTTATACATATAACAATTTGCATTGTGCTCCTAGGGCTGCAGATATAGTCATATAGATATATCTGTCACCTCAGAAACTCTAATCATCTTCTATTTGAATCGGAAAAATTGGTGTTGCAAATGAGCCAAGCCGAACAGAGTTTGGGTTGTTCAAAGTCGGCTTGTTTATTTAACGAGCCATATTTTATTGTTCAAGCTTGACTCATTCAGTAAATGAATGAATCCGAATCGAGCCTTTGACGAGCCGCCTCGGAGCTTATTCATAAATGGCTCGAATCATTTGCATCCCTAGTTATACACTTGCTTTAGGAACTACAGACAGATTTTCAACTGTAGGACCTGAATGGTGATCAAAGGGCTGCAAAAAAAAAAAATCATTTATTTTAATGTTTTCTTTTAAAATTATTTTGGATCTATTATTTTTTTTTTTTTTGGTTGATTTTTGACAAGATCCACCCAAATCTTACGGCCGAAAATCTATCAGCACATAGTATAGAGTTATTGTGTATGTAACTACTAGCTCTCCTTAATGTGAGATGAATTTTTCAAAAACTTGTAGAGTCGGATGTTACGAAAAAGGTAGTTAACCGACTTTAGTACTGTGGCATATACCAGAGACAGAGACACTTGAGAAAAATAAGTTCTGTTGCTCGGGCAACTTTCTTTCTTTTTTTTTTTTCCTTTTACGTTGCATCACCAACAAAGAATTGATTCAATGCCAGCACATACCCTCACACGTGTCGACTTATCAGAGCCTAGATAGCTACTTGTTTCTCACAATGATTTTAATTTTTCTTATTATATATATGGATTAGTTTAATAATAATTAACTGAAAAGTCGGTTGGATACGTAAATTCGTTTCTTACAAAACTGTTTTTGATACGGCAATTGTTTCCAACAATTGTACTAAAACTCGAATTCAAATTATTTTTACATACTATGAAAGTAACAAAAATAAAATTTAATCATGTTTTGTCACTTTTTCGACAATAGAATGTATTTATAATATAATAAAAATATTTTATGTTAAAATTTGTAACTATCTTTTTAATTATGCATGTTTTAAAACTATAGCTTACTATTTTTTTTGAAATATTGTTTACTTAGTTATTTATCATATCAGTACTTTTTGTTTCCTCTATATTTTTTAGATTATATTTATCGCTTCTATTTTCCATATCACTTTCGCGGTAATTCCCCTTGATGGTGTGATTCTCGTTTGCTTTATTAATTATTCAGAGAGTTACATGCATACTATTTATATGATATTAAACAATTGATATCAATCTTTTGAATTACAAAAAATTTATTAAAACACTATTACACCCTCCTGATTAAATTAGCCCGAATAGCTAATTTATTTTAGTTGACCAGAGTGATTGCCAATAAATTATAGAATAAATTGAATTAGATGAATGAGTATTTTTGCTTAGTAATTTTGCATTTTTAGGCCTTTTTCTATCTTTAATGTCGCATCACAACAAGGAACTGGATTTCGGGACATCACTTGTGCATTTATACAGAAGAAAAAAAAATGTGATCTAAATTTTACGAATAAATTAAAAAAAAAAAAAGTTTACCATCAAAAAATAGGAATTGTCTATTTTTTTTTATGTATGGGATCGTCGATACATTCTCTACCTTCCAAAGAATGAAGAATAGACTCCACATAAGAGGCTCTAAAGGCCCAAATTAACATAGTAAATTAAATAAATAAATAAATATATATATATATATGGATAAACATATATAAATTTAGACTTTTAGAATCTTTTTTTTACCCACCAGCGAGCACAAAATCCCAAGCAGACCACATCCGCGGGTTTTGAATTGATTCATTGCCAGCACAAACCCTTATACGTGTCGACTTCTTAGAGGATTACATTTTTTGTTGACAAATTAAGCATCTTAGTTCTTGTTACTAAATACTGCAATTATTATTTTGCAATTTAAAGTTGGACACGTTGCACGCGACCACAGTTTGGCGACAGGTCTATTGTCATTGCCAGATTTTTTTGCTCTTTGAAATTGCTTTTTTCTTTCTTTCGTCTTTTTGACTTAAAATAAATTATTAAGCTTCGATCCGTCAGGTCTAAAATTGTTAACTAGGCGATCATAATTTTGCTTTTTTCCTACATGATGATAATTTTGCCTAGTCATTTCCAAATTTTGTAAATTAATCAAGGAGTATTCTTCGTAATTATTTTATCGATCTATATTGACAAAAATACCATGACAAAAAATATTAAATTATATTCACGTATACTTATCATATCCGATGAAATATACCTTGCATTAAAAAGATGGGGAGCATGAACTCGGTTACATTGGAAATTACGACATCGTGTTTATGACCCATTATCACTCATTATTATCCATTATGTAGGAATATAGTGTAACGTTTGATATCAGTAAACAAATAAAAATAATTATCATATATGACGCATTACTTTAACTTGTGAATTCAAATCAAGGAGGTACGACTTTCTGCACCTTCAATTATTTTAGCATAATGTAAGTGAAGTCCGTTAATAAATACTCTTTTGACTGTAAGTTGTGTTAGATAATATTAAAAAAAAATAAAAGGATTGCTTATGATTCATAATTATTAGAGGTAGCATAAAATTCTATTTATAATGTAATAAGTAATAAATATGAAAATAAAATAAAATTATTTTAAATCTAAATTATATCTAATCAAATCATAATAAAATCATATCTAAATAATTCGTGATCTTCAATATATTTGACAATCCTCGTAAGATGATCATGAAGTGAAACACAATGCACAACTTGAATATGAGTTCTTGTAACTTCAGATTTTGCAATCTTCAATTTTCAACCAAAGTATAATTTTGTACAAAAAATAACAGTAAGGGGAATAGAGTTTAGAAACCGATAACAACACAGTTTATAATTATCACATTTACGGTAAATCGATGTGAGTATAACTAATAACAATAGTAGATAGAGGGCCGATAACAACACGACCAATAAAAACCACACCTACAATAGATCGAGATGAGTAAAATATAATTAACATTTATTTTTGGATTAAAGATTAATTACAATAGAAAAGGGAGAAACGAGGTGTAATATGGGAGGCTTTAAGGTCTTATTTTTATTAGGTAGAAGTTAAGAATATATAAATCGATAGATATAGTGAGTCACCGGTTATAACCAGACTAATTAGCGGTACATACAACCAGGGGCCATTAAGGAGAAGTTTTAGGATTTATGGCCACTATGATCGTAAGCTTTGATATTATGTTAAAAATATGGGCTTAATCATATAATGCTATTGCTTAATTATGAGAGAATACATAAGTCATACATATAACTGTACATAGGGACTAATGAGTAGATAAAAATAAAAATAATGGTACAAGTAAATTATAACCCTAACAAGTTGTTTAACAGAAACGGCAACTATATAAATAAGATCAATTTATAAAACTTCATATCAAGTATCTAGACAATAATAATGAATTAAGGAAAAAAGTGAATAAAACTTTAATTATTTCTAATTACAATGGTAATGACATTTGGCTCAATTCTTCTCAGTTGGACTTACTCCAATAAATAAATAAAAAGACATATAATCGATTTAGAACTGTCCAAAAATTATTGATTGCTTTTCATTTTGTGATGTCTAGAAATAATAGACACATTAACATTCATAAAATTAGAATGATAAATATTGATATATTAATAATAAAATTAGGAAAATGGCTACCATTTGTTTTCTCAATGTCGCTTTGACTTTGGAAATAGCTATGCATATCAGGATGCATTTTGGAAATTGTGTCACTTCACAACGAAATAACCACAAATTAGAAAACAAGACGAAAAAAAAAAATTTTAAATAACGGTTCAATGATAGTTTCTATGATGAAATTTGGCGAAAGCATAGATATGTAGTAATGAAATGGCGAAATGTTCATGGGCAAATTTTAATGCTGATGTAACCACCATTCCTACGGAAATCTTTGGGCATGAAAATTAAATCCGAAAACTAAACGATGAAAATTGCTATTGATTATACACAATTTTGACTCGCCTATTTCCGTCGTTATTTTTGTAACCAAATTGGCGTGAATATTGTCGCCGTTCACTCAGGTTTTAATTTTCATAGTTAATCATTCCAAAGTATATTTGGTCATCAAATCCATCGTTACTTTGTCATAGCCAACTTTTTATTGCGATTTTTCGTAGTCTTGAGTAATGGAATAGTTCGGACAATGCTTTAAGAGCTGTGTTGCAGCTCCTAAATACAAAAAACAAATCAAATCGAGAATTCAGAGCTAACATACTTTGGCTCTTCAGCTTCAAATTTTATTTTTTTCTCGTAATTGTTCCATTCCGATGAATAAACAATATTTTTTGCTTCAAAAAAGTAATTATGAAATACTTTACTAATTGTAAGATCTTATATCCATTAGTAAAGGCAAAACTACTTTTAATTATCTATGGAACATCCGTTTGCGATCTTAATTAACACTATCATGGTAAAATAATAATCGATCTCCTAACTAGACCCTTTTGGGAATAATTACTGTTTAATTTTTTAAATGACCTATCAAAACATGTGAATATTATATAGAAAGAAAACAAATGCCGGCCATAATAAAACAATAATAAAAAAAACTAATTTTAAATTAGGGGGAGGTGGATGAGCCGCCGGTAGTGCTTGTAACGTGAAGGGTAGGCGGAGATAATAATGAGAGAAATATACATTTTGTTTAGCTGAAATATTTAATTAAATATTTCAATTTATTTATAAGTCTCAAAAAAATTGAATACATTTTGTTTATAATTTTTAATTTATCTACATCATACGAGTAAGTAAACTCAATTGAAAATTTAAAAATTCAAATACTGTCCAATATTTAAGAAAAAAAATTGAATTTTAGAAGCTAAAACCAAAGTAGGAGAGAATTAAAAATTACAAATGAGATGTTGAACATCATACAACTTATTTTAAGAACTTAAAAAAATTAAATAAAATACCAAAAATAAAATAATAAATATCAATAGAATGTCCCAAAATAATTATCTATATTTCTATTTTGGTATGTCTCAAAATAATGTCCATTTTATAGAAAAAAGTTCAACAAAAATTTAATCTTTGGAAATTTACCTCTTCATATTGAATATGTAATGGTAATTGTAATTGTCACGCCGAAATTCCAAGGATCGGGAAAGTGAGAAAAATAAAAGAAGATAGAAGAGAAGAGAAAGAAAGGAAAGAGAAAAGAAATACAATTACATCATCATTGCTGTCGCATAAACATAACACAATCGCTTCTACAGAGTCATACTACGCATTATAACAAATTATAACTACAACAATCTGCATTTATACGTATAGCATGTCTGTAATATATATAATTTATGCAACTATTAACATCTACATTCTAACCAACACCAATAATAAAAATACAATACATAATTTACGACTATATAACAAAAGTAAATAACTGAGTTCACTACATCGCTTCAAGCTAAGTACTTGAATAAAAATGAATAACAAATAAGGTATATTTATTTTATTCGCCCCAAATACAAGTACAAGAATATATCTATACTTTCGTAAACCGCTACGCCAATCACTGCTACTTAAAAAATATATACAATAGGCATCCTAGCAACTAATGATAATCTGCGCCCACCTCCGCACCTACAAAACAAAGTATAGAAAGAAATGCATAGAAAAAATATGGTTAGATGATCATTTTTACGATAAAAAAGAGACTGAGCAGTATATATAACATGAATGAGCATGTTATTCCAAATAAAGAAAGTAACCAATGATTATGAATGCTACGATAAATCATGAATCTATGCACGCCACAACTAAGACACAAGTTACGCAAACTTGGCCTACGCACTACAACATCGCACATCGCCTACGACTCAAGTTATAAAGTTGGGACTAGTATCTATTCGCTTTTATAAAGGTGGGTTACTCCGCATGGCCTGCAATGATCTACCACTTGCATTGTGATGCAATCAAAGCCTACAATGACCTGCCACTCGTATTGTGATGCAATCAAAGCCCGACTTACGTCACACTGAGCTGTCAGGTTATTACCCGCGCAGGTTTCTCAACTTTCACAGTAAGACTGTAGACTTCATTGTTCAATTATTCGCATTTTATAAAGGTTGATACATTGTCCCGTAAATAAAAGAAAAAAGACTCAATTTTACACAACGCATGCTTTAAATGATAATAAAAAGTTCCTTGCAACTTTAAACCATGCCTTCGCTTTTCAACGCCTTTAAAACCAAGTTTTTCAATGTAAATCATGTCACGCCTATACATGTATGATATAATTCGCCTACACATAAGAATGGCATATTTCGCCTACGCATAAGATTGATATACTTCGCAATAAACATGATAATTATGCTACTCAAGTTCATAAAACTAATTATCATGCTAGTAATACTTTATACAACTACGCCAATCAAGCACACATCGCATGACCTGTCATACACGTTATTATACGGCAGAAATCTCAGAGTTCATAGTCTATCATATCTCAAACACTCTAAAACAAGCTCTCGAGAAGCTATCCAAAAATCCCCAAATCGTCTTTGCTTTAACCCTAGGTTTGATCTAGCCACGCCCTTCAGATCGAGTCAGGCCTACATGCAAAGATGATCTACACGAGATAGAGAATAAAAGATACTAATTCGTTTTGATCAAAACACAAGGCACGGGAAATGAGGAATGAGAAATGAATGAGAGAAGAAGTAAAACTTACGCCAAAAGATAGCCTTCACAATGGACATTCCGAGTATGAAATTTTTATTCGCAGACGATCTCACCAGTTATATGAAACAAGGGAAAGAAGAGCTGAAGATGAAAAATCACCACCAATCTCCCTCTCAATATATATATATAATTTTTGTGGTCAATGTGTTATGACTTTTGACCATGAGACGTGCTATATAGTAAAAAAGTGCTTTTTTCTCGTGCTGAGGTGTCCGACAACTTGTCTGGCAACCCTGAGCCAGTTGTCTGGTGACAAGCACCCATCGGACACCCAGTCGAACATAGGGAAAAGACTTAGAAAAATTTTGAAATCTCAATTAAAAACACAATCCTGGACCACTTGTTCGACGACCTATCCGGCGGCTAAAACCGCAGGACATGGCGTTAGATGCGCCAATTTCTATCCACTTTGACTAAATGTAACACTTCACTTTTTGCATATAAAAATACATAATAAGTACTATGCCTCCACAACACTATTTCGCAGCAATTAAGCCTACGCTACAATACTAAACTATACAAACACACAATGCAATAATAATATTATAATGCATCGAATAATATTATTACAAAAAAAAAAAATTCATTCGAAATTCCAGCACGTTATAATACACTAATATCACATTTATTAAGGGCAAACTTGTAAACTTAAAAGTCATTAATGCTTTTGAGCTCATTTCATAATTTAATTGTTAAAACTTTGACTTTTTAATATAAAATAAATTTTTTAAGACAGATGGAGTACACTAAAATATCGTACATTTATTGAAAACTATTGAAGTATTGGGCTCATTTGGTTATATNNAAAAATTGTAAAAAGTAATTGATGGTAGTATAAAATATGAAAGAAATATACAATGAAAAATGTATCAAAATTTTTAATTCTACAAAAGTATATTTTTCTATCTCAAAAATATAAATAAATGCATATTTTTTTATACAACAAATATATATTTTTATTTTTACTTAAAAAATCAAAAGTAAACTAATGTAAAAATAATGCCATTATATCCCCTCAGCAAACTTTTACTTCCATAACCAAATACGCCCATAGAATATTATATTTCAGATATTAAGCATATATATAAAGAAAGAGAGAAAAGATGGAGACTAAGGAGGGTGAACCTTCAGATCAACGTCAGCCAATGGACACGTGTCGATAAGGTGGTGTGAGCGATGTTTTCAGATATTCTGCAAGCGTCAATCGGCGTTGACAAGTGGTCCCACACGTGTCGATACCTCTTCTCCCTAACGTAGACGCATTCTATATGCCTAGCGCGTGGTGTCACTCTCTGCTTTGTAAAAGTGATTAATTTGATTTGAGAAAAATCATTAGCTGAGTTTAGAAAATTCTCTTTGTTAAATTTTAGGTGAAATTTCAAATTTTGAGGTTGTATACTTTCTATCATTGATTTTTTATATAATAGTTGAGTCGGAGTTGTCAAGCAAGTGTATTTGGCATCTCTATAAGCCTATTGGTTATCACGTAATATATTTAAATAATAATGATTACTCGTAAATCCTCAATAAATTTTTTTACAACAAGTCATGTCATAAAAATTTGGAGTTAACAATTAAAAATCACTTTAAATTTTCTTGCAATTAACATAAACATCATATAAAAATTATTATTATATTTTAGACCTTTTTTTTTTTATCTTGGTAACTATTTATATAATTATGAAAAAATTCAGTAGCAAATACGTTAATGGATTATTTTGTACAATAAAATATTTAGCAATTTTTATTTTCCTCATCTTGGTGACGATTTACATAATTATGACAAAATTCAGTATCAAATAGGATTCATGAATTATTTTGTACAATAAAATATTTTAATTTTCATTGGGTAGCATACAAAATTGAGCAAACAGTAACAACTGCGTTTCCTCGCATGGCGGAGATGTTGGGGAATAAATTTCGTCAATGGCGTATTAAAATAAAAATAAGAGGAGTCAAATGCTATAAAAAAATTATAAATTAAATTAAAATTACACTATTGGAAAAGACAACAATATGAAAATTTTGGTACTAAAATGTAAGATATGAGTTGACTCTAAAATTAGAGTGGGTGATTTAGCAATCCGCTAATTCGTTCCTGCCTTTTTTACAAAATTTGTACGATGTGAAAAAACATACAAATAATAATTGAAGAAATGCAACCACAGGGGGAAAAATAAAAGTAGGCAACGTGTTGTTCTGCGCGTTCGGGTGGGAGCTGTCCAGAAATGAATCTCTCTCGAAGATGCCGCCACGTGTAGAAATCACCCGCCACACTTCGTCAAAAGCATAATATAGTCATATATGTATATATATATATATATAGAAAAAGAAAAAGAAAAAACAATAAATAAGAATTGTCCAGGACCACCACATGCTTGTCAGAGAAGGTAGGCCATTTTTCACCTCTTCGTGTTGCTCTCCTATTCGTCCACGTTCCTCCTACCAAAAAGATTATACACGTGGTGTCTCATCAACAGAGGAGAAACCTCACATTGAAAGATGGACGGCTGCGATTGATGGTCTGTTAATCAGAAATCTACGTCATACCAACTGTACGTGTCGGGTACTGCCCGGACGGTGTTGGTCAGCTGCCCGAAATTAAGTTCTATTTATAATTGTACTAACTACAGTAAGGTCCCTGTAACTTTATCTAAGTTCTATTTTGGTCAAGTAATTTCAATTGTAAAGCAAATGGTACCGAACTTTTGGATACAACAATAACAATAGCAACCACATTTTAATCCCAAAGATTTGTGATCGGAAATATGGAACTAATATTATCCCCAAATTTTAGATAAATAATATATTTCTTTCTTTCTTTCTATAATCGCAAAGTATTTTAAATGAATTATAACCATATATAAATAACCAAAATGTCATTTCTATAGAGGGAAATATAATTTTTCCAATGATTATGCGATTGCTTCTCCCAATTTTAGCATTTTAATAATTTTAAATTTGAAAAAATATTATGAAAGGTACTCGGAAATATTTAGTCTTTCTTAAACTTGGGATGCAATCTTGCACTCTTTCGGTATTTGAGTACTAAATACTCATAAATTGCAAAAATAGGGGTCACGTAGTACTTTGTTTGAAACTATGTGTATCGTTAGCGGAATTGATACTTTATATATATCGTCTTCTCCACTTTCCTCACGATCCCTCCCTCTACCTGAGTTCATTTCTCTCTCTACAATACAACGCATTAGCTTCAAATATTTTGTTAAAATAAAATTAGTAAATTAGTTAAGTGATTTATGGCGGGGATGTGTTGCGGGGCTATTGGCGAGACGGAGACGGAGACGGCGGTGGAGCCGAGCTCGAAGTTGGCGAGGCGGCGGCGGATGGAGGTGCACCCGTTCAATTTCACCGCCGCCGACGTGACGGTGGCGCCGCTGCAACGAAAGTCGAAGAAGCGGAAGTTGGAATTGACAATTGGTTCGGTGAAGAAATTAGCGGGAATTGGAGAGCAGGAGAGGTCTGAGAAGATTGATGACGTGTCTAGTAGCGTCGGGATGGATGCCGTGCCGAAGGCCGCGGTGTCGGAGATTCCGAAGTTCGGGTCGACGTCAGTGTGTGGAAGGAGGAGGGACATGGAGGATGCGGTCGCTATCCACCCTTCATTTGGTCGGCTAGGGGATGGACGCCGCTCGGATTTGCACTTCTTCGGTGTTTACGACGGTCACGGGTGCTCACATGTAAGCTCCATGCCTATTTTTTTCATCTCGTATTTTTGGGATTTTGTTTGGTGTGAATGAACTTTGCTTCGATGTAGTTAACCATTTATTTACTGTGAGTGCATTGATTTCGAATTCTATGCGTTATTGGTTAACATTGGTTATCCATCCGAGACATTGGTACGATGGAAATTCATAAGTAAATGTATGATCGTATGTGTATTATGATAAAACATGATCAGTCTAATTTGTTGAGAGGCCGGAATTTCATTCTATTAGACCAGAATGAACATAAAATCAATTGGAACGGGGTGTTAATTATGTATTTACCTAAATTATGGCGTAAAATCTTGTATTTTACCAAAATTTAAAGGTAGCCTTCTATGGTCTGAAACGTGAAGCTTAAAATCATGTTACTTAACGTTTACAGTTGACTCTGTAAGACTGTTGGCCTTATTGTTCTTTGTTTATGATTTTGTAGGTTGCAACGATGTGTAAAGATCGGTTGCACGATATCGTCAAAGATGAGATCGAAACCGGAGGAGGGGAAATTTTGTGGAAGGAAGCGATGGAACATAGCTTCTGGCGGATGGATAAGGAGGTGAGTGAATGCTCCGCCGCTGCTGCTGCCGCCAGTGCCGAATCCTTGGGATCCAGCTGTCGATGTGAGCTCCAGACTCCACACTGTAATGCCGTGGGATCCACTGCTGTAGTTGCTGTTGTCACACCAGATAAGATCATTGTGTCTAACTGCGGCGATTCTAGGGCTGTGCTTTGCCGGAATGGCCTCGCAATCCCCCTGTCTTTCGATCATAAGGTGAGTTCTTAGTACATGTTATCTCACATAGATTAATAAATATAAGCTTAAATTGTTTTTACATTATTATATGAGCTTTTTTTTCCTTACAAGTGAGTTTTCAAGGATAGAGTTGTATGCAAATGATTGTTGCAATTGTAAATTTGACATGGTATCAGAATTACCCAATTTTTTGGGTTTGGAAAATTAAAATAAATCAAGAAAATAATTGTTGACTCTACCCATTTATCACCGATCTCAAATCAAATGATGTGTAATTGTTGAAATTAAATCTTTAAATTAGTAAAAATTGACTCGTTATTAACTTAAAACTCGTTCTATACTTTGTGTCAATTGCAGCCTGATCGTCCCGATGAATTTGAACGAATAGAGAATGCTGGCGGTCGAGTGATATATTGGGACGGGGCGCGGGTGCTCGGAGTCTTAGCTATGTCTAGAGCAATAGGTACATTAAACTGTTTGTTCACAAATATGTATTTCGCGATCTGGGGTGGGGAGATGTGTTAACTAAGGGTCACGATTGTCCGAAAATTGGCCCCGGTTTTACAGAAATTTTTACAATACTGGCCCCTTGTTACGCGCTATGTATCCTCATCCCTCTATGTTTGGGATGAATGTTGGCGATGTGTTTTTTATTGAATTTTTCATGATTTCTCAGGTGACAATTATCTGAAGCCATTTGTTATATCGAACCCCGAGGTAACGGTGCTGGATCGGACAGCAGAGGACGAGTGCTTGATCCTGGCGAGCGACGGGCTATGGGACGTCATGACAAATGAGCTGGTGTGCGAGGTGGCAAGCCAATGCCTCTGCGAAGGCACGCCTCCCGGGGTCGATCCTCGGGCAGGAGGAGAGGGACAAGGTGCATCCTCCAGTAGAGCACTATACCCGTCACGGAGCGCGTCGGCAGCTGCACTGCTAACGCGCCTCGCCTTGGGTCGGAGGAGCGGCGATAACATCAGCGTGATAGTGGTCGATTTGAAGAGGAGTTGATGAGTAGAAATAAGTTAATGGTCAAAGGACTAGTTTTTGTTTATATGAAGTCATGTACATTTTGAAGAGTATTTTCTCTTCCTTTTTAATGCAGGGTGAAAAGTAAATTGGGATGGTTTATTCCAAATGTTTAAAAAGGGTCAAAGAATGGGATTGGATTTTGGAGTATATTTGCTGAATTGGAAGGATGATGTTGTTTTTCTTGAAATTTTAAAAGGGGTTAAAAATGGGATTGGATTAATTCCAAATGATTGGTTGTGAAATTTTGGAGTATATATATCCAAAATCGCATGGATGATGCTAATTTTTCTTGAAATTTTGCTACAAATTTTGGTGGTTAAAATCTGGCCTTTGTTCCTAATGGGGATTTATTTTATTTTGGTCACTACGGTTGCCTTCTTGCAGTCGTTAGCGAAGCCTGGACGCACAGCCTCAGCATATCTAAAAATTTCTAAAATTTTAATTGGAAAAATTTAGTGAATTTAAGCATTTACTTATGCATAGCTTTTGGAAATTATTTTTCTGAAATGCAATTTTCTAAGTTTCAGTTTCCCTTTAAACAAAAAATTTTGGGTCCTTCAAAACTCAAAAACTTCTAGTTTCTGAACTTTGTTCATGCATGACTCTGGATATGCGGTCACATTTTATCAAACAGTTAAAATACATATATAGCCTGTCGACCTCTGTTAATTGTTATTTTCTTCTAGCATATCTGATTTATTTTTTCTAATAATATCACATATAAATCTAATGGATTTATGATATTGTTTAAGCAACTAAAATTATCCAAATGTCTTCATTTTTGTGTATGATGAGTAATGACTCAAAGTTTGTGGTTCGTTTTTGTCATTATTCAATTCTCATATACGATTGATTAGATAATTAATAGAAAAAAATATATCTACTAGATGTTTTTCCAAATTCTTGTAACTATTAACTACTTGTCGGGAAATTATAATTAGTATTTATCGCTGATATGAATATTTGAAAGGACAGTCCACAAATCACCCTCTACTACAACTTGTTAAACAATACTATCATATATAAATCCATTATTTACTAGAGCTTATGAGACTTTATGATATTCTTAAGCATCTAAGACTCTCCAAATGTCTTAACTTAGAAGTATGAAGAGCTATGAATCAAGGTTTGTCGTCAGTTTATGTCATTATTCAGTTCTCTTTAGATTGATTAGATGGTTTATTTAGAGAAAAAAATATTGATGTTTTTTTTTCCTAATTGGAAAACCAGTTTATAATACTTAATATAGGTACAGATATTAGTTCTTTTATTGTCCACAACCAATTAGATCCAAGTTCTCCTCGTCCTGTTGAACGGCCTCTAGCTTTTGGATTAAAAACTTAAAAATCACAACGTATTTTGGCCTGTTTGTTTGATTTTTATGTTTTATAGAAAATCTAGGTTTTATTACACCAATTTCTTTTACTACCTATTTGAAAGACTGATAGTCATCCTCAAGAAAATGGACCGTATAGTTCACATGTACAACAATTTTATGTCCGGCAAGTTGAGATACTAACTACAAAATCATTTATCCAGGGCAGTATACCAAAATTCTGAAATTTATATTTTTCCTAAACATATTTTGCAGAATTTTAAAGATCAAGGGGTCCGTGGCTCTCCCGCCCTTCTTGTGTCCACCAATGGTATCGTTCATGAAGATTACTTGGATATAATTTTTTGAACCAATTTTGCATTCATATTTAACTCAAGAGATATATAGTGACAATAGTTTTTGGTGCAATTTTGTACGAACTAGTAGTGTTAAATTATTGGTAACCATTGTTTTGTAAAGTATAAGATTTGTTTAATGGAGTTTTAGGCTGTATTGGAATGTGAAAAACTACGAATACAATGTTCTATGTATTGAGACTAATATTCCAAAAGGATCTTAGAGATAGTTTTCATTTTGATTTGATACGTTTTTGATATGGGTGTAAATATTCCCTTTTATTTCTTGTATATTGTGATTATATAATGAAAAGGGCTGACCATTAATTGGGTGAGCCAAAATTATTTATTCCTCTCTAAAATGGGTTCAAGCTGGCACCACGGGCTTAGTATTCGCGATTTAGTACTCATTGGTTTCTCGAGGTTTTCGTCACAGTCGGTCTGATTCTTCACCTTTCATTCTTCATACTGCTACTTTTCAGATTTATATGCTCGTTTAAATTGACGATATTGTTATCACGGGATCTTGCTCCAGCGTTATTTCTCGCATGATTATTGATCTTCACCAGGTCTTTGCGGTGAAAGATCTTGGTCCTGTTGCCATTCTTCATCGGACACGCATGGTTGGGGCTAAGCCTGTTATCTCACCTATGGCGGCATCCCCGAAGCTTAGGGAGTTTGATGACCCCACATTGTTTTGAGTACGATTGGTGCATTTCAGTATTTATCTATTATACGGCCGGATATTTCATTTGTAGTTAATCGTGTTTGCCAATTCCTTCATCGACCTTGCGAGGCTCATTGGGCAGTGGTCAAGCGTATTCTTTGGTACCTTAAACACACGATTCACTATGGACTTCTTCTTCGTCCCAGTCCACCCTTACAGCTTCAAGCGTTCTCAGATGTTTATTAGGGAGGCTGTCCCGGTGATCGTTGTTCTATTACAGGCCGTTGTGTTTTCCTAGGGGACAATATTATTTATTGATCTTCCAAGAAATAGGACACGGTCTCTTGCTTTAGTACAAAGGCCGAATATCGTACTATTGCTCATGCCACTGCTGAACTCGTGTGGTTGCGGTCGCTCCTTCAGGAACTTGGGTTTCCTATTCATACTTTGCCCATTCTTTACTCTGACAATGTGGGGGCCACATATCTTACGGCTAACCCTGTTTTTCACGCACACATCAAACATATTGAGATCGATTACCATTTTGTCTATGATTAGGTTGCTGCTAAACTTCTAGATGTGCGTTTTGTCGTCAATGCAAATCAGATTGTTGATGGTCTTACCAAACCTTTGGCAGCTTCTCGCTTTGGGCCCATGGCTTTCAATTTTAATGTTCGGCCTCTCCTTCGATTGTGGGAGTGTATTGAGACTAATATTCCATAAGGATCTTGGAGATATGTTTTTCCTAGTTTGTATTTTGATTTGATACGTTTTTGATATGAGTGTAAATATTTCCTTTTATTTCTTGTATATTGTGATTATATAATGAAAAGGACTAAACATTAATTGGGTAAGCCAAAATTATTTTATTCCTCTCTTATACTATGCATCACTGATTTAAACTAACTTTTTTGTAATAAGCTACTCAAATGAAATTCATAAACAATAGAAGGTAGAAAACTCTAATTTCTTTTGTTTTTCCTTTGTTTGGCAAGTATCAACCTTTTTTCTTTTATCATAGGCTTGAATTTCAGTGTAAGACAAAAAGAAGAAATGAATGAAAAGTTACCTAAGGCGGACACTTGTTAAAAACGAAAAGAAAAGAAAAGAA
>MKEJ01048187.1:0-15114 GCA_001753735.1 Embelia ribes | reverse complement strand
CGGCTTGGAAGAAGCCTGGGTTGACGAACTCTCAATAAGAGTTTTAAATTGAGAAGAATTTTCCTCAATAGTAGTTTGCAAAACATATAACTTTTTTTATTCTGATTCAATAAACTGATCTCATTGACATACTGGAAAATCATTTGCATAATTTTGAAATTTATTAAAGAATTTAATTCTTTAATAGTAACTTGTGTTTGCTCAGGTTTATTTATTTAATCTTAAAAAAACAGTTATTTTAATTCTTTGTTTTCGAGGAAGAGCAGAAGTAACTATATCTCCACGTAAATTCTGCAAAGATTTTTGCAAAGTAAGAATTGCTTTTTCTTATTTATCAAGATAAAATGAGAAAAACAATTTTACAAAAACTGTATAATCACTAGTTATTCCATATAGGAATAATGTTCGTTTTTGAAATAATGTAATTCTTCTTCAGAAAATTTATTAAAAAATCACTGATAAAATTTATCATATTGTGGTAGAAATTTTTTTTATTAATAATTTGTCAAATATGCTTCCTGGTTATAAACTGATCATTAAGGAGAAAACTCGTCTAGGAAGCAGTAGGGGATTCCCTGAAGGGTTTTTTCTTTTGGTAAATTTCATGAATAACTTGATTGTGATTTATTTTAATTGTTTCAGCAGTCTCTATTTTTTTCTCTATCAATTTGATAAGTGGATGCCTTATTAGGAGCTAACGGAATAGTATGAGAGCATGATCTAGGAGAGAAAGTTATTGGCATCTTAACTATATATGTAACATCCTTGAAATTCGGAATTAATTTTTTGCTTTAAGTGCTGATATGGCGTGTGGCATTGTACACTTCATGTGACATATATATAATATCAAGTGTTGTACATTTGCATTGTAACATGCATTAGTGTAGAGTATTTTTATAAATGTAGCATATTGTGTGGGCATATGTATGGAGATTTATATGCATTAGTGTACCATTAAGTGGGGCATTATAGGTGTGGTATAGTATGGAATTGAATGTGTTATATGTGTAAGTGTATAAGAATATACATATGAGAATATATACATATAAAGTATGTGGGGAGTATGTGTAAGTGTAGAGTATATGTATATGTATGTGGTATATGTGTAAAGTGAGGTTTGAAAGTCAATCTTTGTTAACAGAAAATAGAGCATCTGAAGGTCTGTTCAATAGTCTGAACCGTTGGACAAGCCGTCGGACATATGGTTCCAGGGTTTGTTACTTTGGCCAAAAATTTGTAATTTTTCGAAGTGTCTCCCTTGTGTCCGGAGGGTGGTCCATAGTCGGACAGGTGACTCAAGGTCGTTGGACGTAACAGATAGCGTAAACCCCACTTTTTTTTTACTTTTTAAATACTTTTTGACCCCTTTTCTCCATTATTTCAGCCAAAAGGGAAAGTTAGAGTGAGAAAGTGTGGTGAGTGGTAAAAAAGGGATTAGAGACTTCTCGGCTTGAATCCATCTACCTCAGTGGTTCTTACGTCAAATATTTTTGGATATTGGCTTCCTTGTTGCAGGAGTTTCCTTTTGAGGTAAGTCTTGTCTCATATCTTGTTCGTTCTTGTTGTCTTGTTTAATGTGCCTGTGAGATGTGTCGAAACAGAGTTATTTTTCTTGTTCTTTATCTCGTGTTGATCATTTTTATATCTAGATTCGTGATGATCCAAACTTCTTTCCTCGATCAAATCATGGGGTGAAGTAAAGGTGTAATTGGGAATTTCCTTGTATAGCATCTCGTGTAGCTTTGTGGGGCGTAAAGGTACGATTAGACTATAGAATAATAACATAAGCCTAATTTTGTGTGTATGCCTCGACATGTGCATTATGTATTTCAGTTTTATGCTTGGTTTGTGCTTGTTCTATTACTTTCTCACTAACATTTTAATGCTATGAGTACAAGCACGTGTAATATAGTTTATCGTATCTATTCATATGTGTAGCATTCACAAGCATATAAAAGTGTGGCTTATTGCAAGATGATTTGAAATTGATGTTTTCCGAATAAATGTGAAATTGGAAACAAATTAAATATAGGGTATTAAAAGTGAAGTTTTTATGTGTTGAAAACATGTTGGTGTGGGAGATGTGTTGGTATGGAATTATGTGAAGAAAAGTGTAACTTTTACAAGTGATGTAATTTTAAAAATGTGGAGGTTTTCGAAAGCATTTTCAAGGACTTAATGCGTGAGTTGCATTCAAGTGAGGTTAAATCCTTTTACGTTTTCTTTTCGGGACAACTGTTAATCGTTTTGTATGTGGTATGGATTTTAAAGAGAAGGCCTGATGCCTTATCTTAAAAATCGAAAAACCTGTGCAGGAATCACCAATAATTACGTCACACCATACGCGATTGCGTCACACCGTAGGTGGCGGCTCATAGCAAGGGACTACAGACTAGCCCTTATTTTTTCTAAAGTGAAGAGATATTCATCCCAACTTTTAGTCATGTTTTGTGTGGGATGTAGTGGTGTAGTATGGAGTGTGGGTATATGGGTGAGTTGCATTGCATCGACATTGCATTGCATTTATACATATTGTTGTTAGGTTACTTTTTACATTTTGATGCATTGCATACTATCTAGTTTATTGCGTTATTTATTAATATAACTTGCATATTTTCTTTGCATATCTTTTTGTATATAATGTGGTGCAGGTGCAGAGGCTAGTGAGTGCTGTCTTTGAGGTGCTTGGGCGAGCTCTAATGTAGACATACTATGGAGATGTACTTTTATTATATTTTGTTATAGCCTCATTTTAATTAATATATATTCTTTGATGCTTAGCCTTGTTATTGTAGTAGTGGTTGTTGCACTCCTTTGCGTATTACAGCTTATTGTAGCATTAAATGGCATTATGTATTCAGGTTAGAATAATATATAATATGCTATATATTTTATCAAGCATTTCGCTTCTATGTATAATGTAAATATGGTGTTTTACTTTTATTGTTGGTATTGGTTTGCATACATTAGCATGTTATATGTACATTTATTTTATGTGCGCTCTGACGTGAATGTTGTATTAAAATGTGGCGAATGTGACGTTTAGCGGTGTTTCCCATTTCCTTTTCATTTCCTCAAAATTATATATATTTTTATTTTCTTTTTCTTTAAAACAGGAAACACTCGCATTTTCCGGGTCTTCGGAATTCAGGGCATGGTAATATATTGACGTGTAAATTCCATCTCAACATCTCTTTCAGTAGCCTGAATAATCTTATTAAATTCTTGATTCAAAATAGGATGAGAATATGTCTCTTTTGATGGGGACCAAGTTTCATGAAAGTTAATTTCATCCCATTTAATAAGCCAATTTGTAGCTATATTGGAATTAACAAATTTGTTTATCCTACAGTATTGGTATCTAGAAAATTGATATATTTTTTTTTAACGTTAGGAGGTCGTATTATGTAGAACCTTATAATAAATTCTATAGCATATAGCTATAATTTCACTACCAGGATACAAATTTTATCCATGGATATGTAAAATAGGTTGACACTCATCTAAATAGATAACGATCAATTAAAAAAAAAGTTAAATTGGGGGACACATTAAAGTAAATTAATCCATGATAAAGACTAGTTTCTATAAGGGAAGCAGAAGATTGTTTAAATTCTTTACATCTTCTGTTTTTAACATAAGCCATAATACTAGCATTTAAGCCTAAAAATGTTAATGGTTTAAAGGATATATGAATTAATCAAAAATTGATAAATTTATAATTTTAAAATAATTTAATAAATATCTATTACTCAAAAGCCAAATTGTTCAAGTAGTGCTAGAAATTATTTTAAGCCTAGGCTTTTGAATAAGAAAGATTTATTAAATTATTTTAAGCTATAAATGTATCCATATTGGATTGATTCAAATACTGACACTTTTAGGCTTGAATGTCAATTTAATGGTTTATGTTAAAGGACAGAAGATGTAAAGATTTTAAACTATATTTTGCCGCCCTTATAGAAACTATAGGCTTTGTCATGGACCAATTTACTTGAACGTGTCTCCCAATTTGACTTTATCCCTTAGTGATCTTAATCTATTAGATGAGGTGTAATTTACTTTGTTTACCCATGGATATAATTTTTATCAAGATAGTGAAATCATAACTGTATATTATAGAATATGTTATAAGGTCCTACTTACTATAACTCCTAATGTTAATGAAAAATATATTGACTTTCTAGGTACTACTACTCTAGTAGAAAGAAATTTGTTAACTTCTAATATAACAACAATTAGGCTATGGGATGAAATTAACATTCATGAGACTTGTTTTCTACCAAAAGAGACCGATCCTCAACCAAATCTAAATCACGAAATTGATCAGATTATTAAGACCACTGAAGGAGATATTATATAAAATTTACACCTCAACATATAGTTGAGATACCAATAACTTTCTCTCCTAGATTTTGCTCTAGTATTATTTCTTTAACTCCTACTAGAGCATCCACTTTTCAAATTGATAGAGAAGAAATAGAATAAGTCAAAATCAAGTTCCTCTTTAAATTTACTGGAAGAAAGTATCCTTCCTTTAGGGAATCCCTCCCTGCTTATGAAATGGGTTTCCACCTTAATGGTTGATTTACAATCAGGAAGCACATTTTGAAAATTTCTTAATAAAGAATTTTTTCTATCACAAGATAATGAATTTCGTCAGTGGTATTTTAATGAACTTTCTAAAGAAAAATTACTATATTTCAAAAATGAACATGAATCCTAAATGGAAAGAACTGGTGATTATATTTTATCTTGATAAACAAGAAAAAAAATTCTTAGTTTGCTAAAATCTAGGAAAAATCTACAAGGAAAAGCATTTATTTATGTTTTTCCTCCATAACAAGAAATACAATTAACTCCTTCTTTTGAATTTACTGCTTTTTTAAGTTTAAATAAAATGGAGCAAGTTCATGTTACTATGAAAGAATTATTTTTTTTTACGATTCAATAAGTTAATATGAGTAGTTTCAATAATTAATAATTTATTAGTTGTCATAGCAAGATTCATGTTTGTGTTTGGTTGTTTAACGTCTCGTCAATTCGACTAAAATTTTCGTTTTAATAATAATATTAAGCGTTGAATTATAATATTATTATTATATGGTATATGTGGAGTCTATTTATATACATAGTGCGTAGTCGCGTGGTGGGGTTATAGAGTTGGTTAGCATAGAAATGCGGTGTGCGGACGAGGTTTACCGGTAGTCGCGTAGATTGAGTTTTAGGTACTCAAGCACAATTCCAAAAGTTGTCAGACACTTGTTTTAAGGTCCACGAGTGATTCTGAATATTTTTGGAAGTTTTCAGCTCAAGGCGTTTGGACCCAAAATTCATGTGGCTTCTATTAATCCAAGTACTTTTGGATCGATCCAACTAGTGTTGACTGACTTCAGTGCATGGACCAAACACTTGTCTTTCTCATTCTATTTTTGCAATTTTCAAATATAGTGAGAGGAGTGGGGTGGGGGAACTCAAACTCACACCTTTGAGAGCTTGATTTCATCTAGGCTCAGGGCTCGGATCGGATTAAAAAGCGGAGATTCTTCAATCTCATATCGTAGAGACCATTTCTACATAAGGTTTTCTTTCATTCCTTCCGGTTAATTTATTTCAATTTCTGTGCACCTTTTGTACATGAAATTTTATTTGATATTCTTGTTCCTTGTGAAGAGTAGAATAACTTTATATCTTGGTGTTTGACGATTTTATTTTATTTGCTAGATCAAATCGAGGGGCGAAGAAGAGGCGATTTTGGGGCTTTTGTGTAGGAAATCCTGGGATGACTTCTAGTGGCTTAATAAGTACGGTAGTCAACAAATTTTAATATAAAGTTGACGACTTTGTCCGTATGTATGTGCATGAATGAGACATTAGGATGCGAAGTGGTTAAGTGTTGAATTGGACGTGATAGAAACGTCATATAGCTGTAGAATACGCGTATACCCCTTGATATGAATTAATATGTCACATAGGTGAGGAATTGGCGTAGGTGTAGGTATGTATAGTAATACGGCATATAAGCATTGTTATACATAAATGACTTAAACGTGTTTGTTAAGTGGTGAAGTATAGAAAGAGTATGGAATTCATCATATGCGTAGTTTATATTCATTTTATGCATTGTTCATTATCATGTTATATGCATAGAAATTAACATGTTATCATGCGTAGCTAAATGCATTTCATTGTATACATGTGGCATAGTGTAGTGTTGCGATAGCATGGAATTTTTGAAAAGAAATTATTTTAAAATGCATGGGTGTACTCTTTTCAATTATCGGGACATAAATGTATCAAAATATAAAATGCATAGATCTTAGCAACGAGGTTATTCAGCATTACCGTAAAAGTTAGAAAACCAGATCTGGGATTATACCATTGATTACGTCACCAGTAGGTGGTGATCAATGAAGGCTCGGTCATGTCATCAGCTGGTAGTGACCTTATTAATTTATGATAGCGTGGCGATACTAGTCCCAATAAAATATTTTTTTAAGTATTGGTGTTGGTGTGGGCATGCATGGGTATGTGTTGCATTTATGATCATAATTTCATTTATACTCATATGATATTTATGCGTAGACATGCTTTCATTCATAATGTATATAATCTAATCTCTTCTTTATCGTGGAGTTTATTGGCTAATCGTATATTTATTTTTTCCATATATTGGATACATACATGGCTTTGTAGGTGTAGAGGCAGGCGCAAAGTATCATTAGGTACTCAGGTTTATCTTGTACATATTTTTGGCGCACATGTTAGCGTAAGATTATATATCTTATTCTATAGTGTACTTAATAGCGTAAATATAGCATAGTTAGTGTGGCGAAGGTATAGATAGGTTCTTGCTCCTTTATGAAAGATAAAGAACCTAAGTATACATTTATTTCCTTTGTATTTTGACATACATACAGCTTGTAGCGTTGTATAACTAAACAGTCATGTTTACTTTATTCAGATGTGTATATATATATTTTTTAGAGTTGGCACTGGTCATCCTCCTTTCTTTTAGCATAGTCTTTTATTTACAGGTTGATGATCATGCTGCAGAATGTGTGTAGGATCGTCCTGTAGTGGCGGATAGATGCGATGTAAATGGCGTAGACGTTACTTTAATTTTCTTTTGGAACCTTGTATATTATATTCCATTCTACCTTTCTTTATTTAATTTCACGTCCCCAAGTTTATGGGGATTTAGGGTGCAACAGGTAGGTATCAGAGCCAACCAAGTTATGTAAACCTTGGTAACTTGCGGGTAGGAGGTCTTGGCAGGGCGAGAGTGTAAGAAAGTGTAGGTAATTGTTTACTTATACTCAATTATTATGTAGTATAATGTATGATAGTTGTGTTGGCATAGATACTATTATTACATTATGAATATAATTTTCTCCTCCTTACATGATTGTTGATGTGAAGCTAATGATGGTGCGATGGCATGGAAATCGAGGCGGTGGTCGACGTGAAGGAAGAGCTTCGAATGTGCATGGTTGTGGCGGTAGAGTGGGGATTCATGACAAAGAAAAAGTACATATAAGGCATACTCGCACACGAGAAATGGAAATTCGGAAAGTGAAGAATATCCCTGAATTAGAAGAGACGACGAGCATGGATGAGAGTTTGGTGAATTCTGAGGAGGAGGCTTCCTTACCATAACCTCAAGTTCATCCAAGTACATTCCGATGAGAGGTCTCAATGATGCAAAAGGATCTTCTAGTGTACTTCAATAGTTGGAAGTCATCTTGATTTGCGTGGCTAAGGGGTCGAGGGAAGGTGTGGAAAGCATAGAGACTCAAATATTCACGGCTCAAAAGACGTTTCGTACCATGGATCCACCGATCTATTCGGGAGAGGGCGAAGCTATTCTAGCTGAAGAATGGATGCGGGATGTGGAGAGAATATTTAAATCTCTTCACACGATGGATGGCGACGGCGTCATTGTATTTGTAGGGCAAGGTTGCTCGTTGATGAAGTAGCAAGGAAGAGGTGAACGGATTGGGGGATATTCCTTGGTCCATATTTCGGGAGCTATTTTTGGAAGAAATTTTTTCCAGATATATTTTCCAAAAGGAAGCGAGAGTAGTTTATGAATCTCGTTCAAGAAGGTTTTTTGGTGCAAGAGTATCATATTTCTTTTACTAATTTGTCTCGATACGCACCCAAGAATATGTCGACGGAGAAGATGTGTTTTCGTAAGTTTAATAGCAGGTTACAACCCTCTATTCAAATGTATGTGATGGTAGAGCGGTCTAACACTTTTAAGGAGTGTTGATAGGGTCATAGAGGTGGAACACAATCTGGAAACCAAGCAGCAGCCGAAGGTTTCTCGTTCTACTTCTCATCTTACTTGATATTAGACCTAACCTTCTTATTCTCAGTCACAATCCATTCAAGGTCTGGATATGGGTTCCAGAATTCATGGTGGTCATAGTGTCGGTGGTGCTAGTTCTTATATTAGTAGTGGCGGTGATAGGAAGAGGTCACAGGGCGACTTTCCTTCTTTTTCTCGCAGGTGGTCTCAACCTACTTTTTCGAATTCTTCGGGATCTTTCGTATCAGGTTCAGGGTATTTTTAGTATGGGCATCAGGGTCATATAGCTTGTGACTGTACTTACCCTCTGGTATGTTGTATGTGCGGATCGGAGTTGCATGTTGAGACGGGGTGTTCGTTAGTCATTTGTTGTTGGTGCGGTCAACGGGGTCACATCCAGTCTCATTGCCCAGAGAGCTTTGTTGTTCCGGCTGCACCTGGTAGTGGGCATCAGTAGCTTTCAACTCTTGAAGTGGTTTCGAAGGCACCGCCAATTATTTCTACATCATCTTCTCGTCAGAGTAGAGGTATAGCTCGCTGGGTTTATCAGAGTAGCATTGGACATGGTGGATTTCAGCAGGGCCAGTCTTCTCAAACCCAGGCTTATGCAATACCTTAGGCTCCAGATGTTGTTGAGTCTTCTATTGTTCGAGGTATCGTACCATTTCTCTCTACATGGATACATATTTTATTTGATACCAGATATTGGAATTTCCTGTGGAGTGTTTAAATTCTCCCATGTATGTTGATACTCTAGGGGATAATACTTACAGGGTTGATTGCATTTGTTAGAAGTGTTATTTTCTTATAGCGGATCATATTTTCACATATGATTTCATAGTACTTAGCATGTTAAGTTTCAATATCATTCTGGGTATATATTGGTTGAAAGACTTCCATGCTATCATTGACTGCGAGAGGCGTAGAGTTGTGGTTAAGACTCCTGAAGAAGTTAGCGTTGTTTTCTAGAAGGAGAGTGATCATATGATTCTTTTAACTCATCATATGTTGTCTAACCTTTCTATTATGATGGCTAATTTTTCTATTGCAGAGGAAGTAATTGCAGGGATGGAGTCATTGCCAATAGTTTGCGAGTTTCTTGATATCTTCCTCGATGATTTAAGTGGATTACCACCCGAGCGTGAGGTCGAGTTCACTTTTGATTTGTGTCGGGGACTAATCCTTTTGCAATCGCACCTTATTATTTGACTCCAGTGGTGATGGAGGAACTTTGGGTGTAGATTGATGAACTGACATTGAAGAGGTTATCAAACCGATCACTTCTCCTTGGGGTGCTCCAGTATTGCTTATCCCAAAAAAGGATGGACCAATACACATGTGTATTGACTATCGCAAATTGAATCACATGACGGTAAAGAATAAGTACCATTTACCGTGTATTGATGATCTTTTTGGCCAACTTCGGGATTCTCATTTTTTTTCCAAAATTGATCTGCGTTCGGGTTATCAAAAATTGCAAGTGCAGAAGGAGGATACCGAGAAAACTATTTTTCGAACTCGGTATGGGCATTTTGAATTTCTCATAATGCCTTTTGGTTTGAAGAATACTCCTGCGGCATTTATGGATTTGATGAACATCATTTTTCAATCTTATTTAGATCATTTCATTATCGTGTTTATTGATGATATTGTCGTGTATTCGCCTATAGAAGAGGTGCACCAAGAACATCTTCACGTTGTTCTTTCTACTCCTTGAGAGCATCGAATTTTTGCAAAGTTCTCAAAATGCCAATTTTGGCTACACGAAGTGCGATTTCTTGGCCATGTTGTATCAGAAGGAGGTGTAGCTATTGATCCATCGAAAGTTGAGGCCATGACCAATTGGGAACGACCTAAGTCGATGTTTGAAATTCGTGCTTCTTGGGGTTAGCCGGGCATTATCGTTGCTTTGTTAAGGACTTTTTTCCATTTGGCATCCCCAATGACGAAGCTTACTCATAAGGACGTGAGGTTTGAATGGAGTGTAAAGTATGAGGAGTCTTTTCTTCGACTCAAGAATTTGCTAACCACGCCTCCTATTCTTATCATTCCGAAGCAAGGGTTTGGCTACTTGGTGTATTTCGATGCATCGAAAGAAAGGTTGGATTGCATATTAATGCAACCTGGAAAGGTAATGGCATATGCGTCAAGGTAGCTCAAGATTCATGAGAATAACTTCCAACTCATAATCTCAAACTTGGAGAGGTGGTGTTTGCATTGAAGGTGTGGCATCATTATCTTTATGGTGAGAAATTCGAGGTATTTTCTGACCATAAACTACTCAAGTACGTATTTACCCAACATAAACTGAAGATACACTAGCGGAGGTGGATATAATACTTATATTAATATAATTTTGATTTAGAGTATCATCTCAGAAAAGCCAATATTGTAAAGGATGCATTGAGTCGCAAGACTCGGTGTACTTTTGCATTTTTGGCGGCGGATAAATGGGAGATAATGTGAGTGTTGAACGAGTTTGGCTTGGAATTTATGGAAGAAGTGGGGATTGGAGTTACATACGTTGATTACTCGCATGGTTGAAGCTCAGTGTGTGGATGATGAATCTAACACTACCATGTTCACATTCTTAAAGAGCATGGACTTGACAAATGGGTATTCGCGGAGGATGGTGGAATTTAATTTTAGGGTCATTTATTCATCCCTATTTCTTTTCATGATGAGGTTTTGTGTGAATCTCATTACTCACATTTGGTGGTGCATCCTGGGAGTACCAAAATGTATCGTGACATAACACGTCAATTTTAATGGCCCATAATGAAAAAGGATGTTGCAAAGTTCGTATAGCATTATTTGACGTGTCAACAAGTGAAGGCTGAACACAAGCATCCTGATGGATTGCTTAGACTATTACCAATTCCTGAGTGGAAATAGGAGCAGATTACTATGGATTTTGTAGTGGGTTTGCCCAGATCGCAGCGTGGTTCATATGCTATTTAAGTGATTTTCGACCGAATGACAAAGTCTACTCATTTTCTTCCGATTTGAACTATCGATTCCATCGAAAAGTTATGTTGGAAGTACATCGATAAGACTGTTCAATTGTATGGAGTTCCAATGTCTATAGTATTAGACCATGACTCTCGATTTATATCGAGCTATTGGTCGGGGTTTCAAGAAGCCTTAGGAACCAAACTTTCTTTAAGCACAGCTTTTACCGGCAAATGATGGTCAATCAGAGCGAACTATCCACATGTTAGAGGATATGCTTCGAGCTTGAGTGCTTGATTTTGACAGAAGTTGAGAACATCATTTAAGCTTGATTGAATTTGCTTACAATAATAGTTATCATGCAAATATCGAAATGGCACCATTTGACACATTATATGGGAGATCATGTCGATCTCCAGTGTGTTGGGTAGAGGTAGATGATGGAGCATTGTTAGGTCAAAAGATAACTCGAAATGTGCAGTTGATTAAGCAACTGTTAGAGACGATGTGAAGTTATCACAAAAGTTATGCAGATGTGCGTAGGAGACCGTTAGCATTCGAAGTGGGGGAGAATGTGTTTCTAAAACTATCTTCGAAGAAAGGGATCATGCAATTTAGAAAGAAATGAAATATTTCACCGCATTATATTGGTCCTTTCCTTATTCTCCAGGCGGTGGATTAAGTAGCATATCGGTTAGCGTTACCACCTCAACCTATGAAAGTTCATCCAATCTTTCACGTATCCATATTGCAAAAGTATATTCGGGATTTATTCTACGTGATTGACTTAGATGATTTGTATACCGAAGATGATATATTGTATGTCTTTAACCGATTTGTATCTTGGATTTGAAAGAACAAACATTGTGTCGACATAATGTTTGTTTGGTTAGAGTGTTGTGGAAGTGTGATTCAAGTGAAGAGATGATGTGGGAGCGCGAGGTGGAGATATATAGAAAATACCTAGAGTTATTAATCGATTCCGGTATGTTATTCCTTTGCGTAATATGTGCAAATTTTGGGGATGAAATTTTCTATCGTGGAGAGGATGTAACATCCCGGAAATTCAACTAAAATTTTCATTTTAATAATAATATTAAGCTTTGAATTATAATTTTATTATTTAATGGTATGCATGGAGTATATGTATATGCATAGTTAGTTGTGCATAGTCACATGGTAGGGTTATAGCATTAATTAGCGTAGAAATGCAGTGTGCGGATTGGGTTTGTCAGTAGTCGCATAAAGTCAGGTAGATTGAGCTTTAGGCACTCAAATGCTATTCCAAAAGTTTTCGAACATTTCTATTAAGGTCTATGAGTAATTGTGAATGTTTTTGGAAGTTTTCGACCCTAGGTGTTTGGACCCCAAATTTCCGTGGCTTTGATCGATCTAAATGCTTTTGGATCGATCTAACTTATCAGATCGATCGATCCAAATGCTATTAGATCGATTTGACTTGTAATGTCCAGGAAATACCAAGTAAATTTTTCGCATTAATAATAATATTATCAAAGTATATAATATTATTATTGTATCATTTTAGAAGTATATGAAGTATTATCAAAAGAAGTATGAAGTTGTAGAATGATTGTAGAAGTATTGAAGTAAGAAGAGGTGTTATATTAGTTTAGAATGTAGCATGAGTTGAAGTTTAAATTTGTTATTGAGGTGAAACAAGATGCCTTGACCTTACGACAATTAGTATGAATGAGGAAATACTATATAATAACCTTAGGATATATACTTCAAATGATTAATATGAGTAAAATAGTATTTGAAGTTGAACGGTGAAGTTTGGAGTTGAAGTGATTGGTTCCATGCCTTAGAAAATTTTTGCAATTTTTCAAAGTGCACTAGCTCAGGGGTTACCATTCGAATGGTAACATTTTGCAGTTCAGACGGTAGAGCCATTTGAACGGTGTAAACATGTTGTTCGAACGGCATTATCAGGACAAAAGTATAATCGTTTTAAACAGACTTTAGGTAGTGGAGACTCTTATATTTTTACCCAGAAAAGTCAATAGAGAGAAAAAGAGAAGAGGCCACGAAATTCTTGAAGATTAGGAGCTCGATTGATCTAGCCCCCAGGATCCAATCCACAATCTAAGGATAGATTCTTGCTCCTCCTCCTCAAAGCATTGAGATCGTTTTGAGGTAAGCCATGAATCCTATCTTAGTAGTTCATAATTTCTTGATTTTTGTACCTAGTTGGTACGAAAAATTAAATTTGATAATCTTTATCCATATGATGAGTAAACCATTTTTAAATGTAGGTTCGAGGTGATTTGAGCTTAGTAGATAGATCAAACTACAAGGTAAAGAAGAAAAAGAAGAAATTGGGGCTTTTTGAAGACTTGCTCCTAAAAGTTAATTAAAGCGGCTGTAGGTACGAGTAGTGTATAGAATAATAATAATATACGCATGAGTTTATGTGCATACCTTACGTGTAAATATTATGAAGTGGTTTGATATTATGAAGTTAATTGGAGTTGAATTGTAGTTGTTTGAAGTTAATTTATGAAGTATGAATTATGATTTATGAAGTAAATTAGAGATGTATGATTAGTTGTTTGAAGTTGATTATATGAAGCTTGAAGTATAATTTGAAGTTTGATGAATTATTTGATCATACGTGTTGACATTTAATTCATTTAAGTGGCATATACATATTTTGAAGCAAAATGACATTTTTGTCAAACAAGAAGTTGAATTTGATTTTTCTTGAAGTATTTGAAGTTTTGGAAAATAAAATTTTCAAAAGACGTGAAAGGAAGAAAACTGATATATTCACGAAGGAGCGATTCTCAATCTTATTAGTGAAAAACGAAACTTCACGAAGTTATGAAGTTTAAGAAGTTTTATGAAGTTTATAAAGTTCAAGTTAAATTTGAAGTTTTCGAACATGATTTATTTTTTAAGGAAGTTTGCATATTATTCATGGATAATGTTGAGTTATTTTCCATTTCTTTTCGGGACAAGTGTCGCATTCACGAATTTTTTTGAAGAAAATAAAGAGAGTGGTGACGCCCTACCGTGAAAGTCAGAACACCTGATCAGGGATTTGCCCATAAATATTCCACAAAGGGAACAATTTATGGATGGTTCACAAAGGAACTTTATTTTTGAAGAAAAAAGAGTTTACACGCTAGTCCCAAATTTTTTAGAAATAAAAGTCTAGAAGTTAACATCATATTGCATTGCATTGAAGTTGCATTGCATTCATATTTACACTTTATGGCACCGCATAACATCACATGTATTGTATTATTTAGTAGACTAACTCGTGCGTTTTCTATTTCTCGTTTTGTATTCTAATACTAGTGTAGATGAGGAGGCTAGCGAGAGTCATCATTGAGATGTCTTATGATGGATGTATATATTTTTTAAGATGAAGTTGTAGTAGATATTTTGTATTGGCCAACCTCATATTAGATTATTTTGGCCTTAGAAGTGATGTATTTAAATTTAAGTTGTACTTTTATTTTGAAGTTGAAGATGTTGTAGTAGATAATATTTTTTAGTACATTTTGTTATAGCCCTTGAGATTGTTCGGGTTAGAACAAAATTATAATATACTTTATATAGACTTGGATTATATACATTTTATTATTTTATTCAAGCATATAGCTTAACTATTGTTGTAAATGAGGTGTTTACTTATAAATTCATATATAGGTCATATGCAGGCTATTTATGATTTTGCGTACTCTGATAAATGATGAATGTTATATTGTATGATGTGAAGTAGAAAGAAGCGAAGTAGAAGTAGATCACATTTTATTTTCTTTCTTTAAAATTATATATATATTTTTTTTCCTTTTCTTTAAAAAGGGAATAGACTTGCA
>MKEJ01048182.1:0-15733 GCA_001753735.1 Embelia ribes | reverse complement strand
TAAAAAATCAATATTGAGCTCAAAGGATATAAGGTTATCTAGGAAACAAATGGCAGCTCGCGAGCTTTTTAAGCTCGGTTTGATAAAAGCTCGGCTCGAATACTAATGAGTCAAGCTCAAGCCAGAGGTTTTTCTTGACTAGCCAAGCTCGAACACCCAAAATCTTGGCTTGGCTCGGCTCGGCTCGGCTCGGCTCGTAGCCACCCCTAGTTGCATACTTGCACAAAGATAGACACTGGAATTTGGTAAAGATAACTCTGTTGTGGTTCCAACTTTCAATACGATGAATGCCACATGGCTGTCGTCGGTTAGTTCATACACACACACACACACACACACACACATATATATATATAGTAATGATATATGTCAAAAAATTTTACTTTATTCCCTTACCCGCTGATGTGACAAGAGAATATTAATTCAAGTAATTAATGCAATACAATTAAAAACCAATCACATTCAAATATTTTCCTTACCACATCAGCGGATAAAAGAATTGAGTAAAAGTTTTGAGTTGATATAGCATTTTCCACATATCTATTTTACGGACAATCGGATAGAATACTTAAAATTTGAGTAAATTACACTTTGCTCCATGAGGTTTATGATAATTTTACATTACCCCCAAAGGTGTAATAAATTATACTTTGCCCCCAAATTATAATTCAAGCTTGATTTTGTTGTATGAGGACCGTATTACTCTTACTTTATTGATTTATTTTTTTAATTTAAATCTTAATATTCAGTTATAGTAAGGAAACAGTTACGATATTTTAATAAAAGTAATATATTTGTATATATTTTTAAAATATATATATATTACAAAAAACTACATAAAAATACTATTTAATGGATATTTGAGTAATTTTTTGAGTTATTTAGGATAAATAATCTCACTTTCACTTTTCTTCCGGAATATTTGGGGGACTGAAAATCTCATAAGGGTGTAGTGTAAGTTTAGATACCTTAGAAGATTTTTTGAAATTATCAAAAAGCTAGTGGGGGCAAAGTGTAATTAACCCTTAAAATTTTATAAGAACTAGTTTAAATTAGGGTTAATTGAGAAAATGACCTTACAAACATATCAAATTGAGCAAATGACCTCAATTTAATAATATTTGCAAAATATCCCATTTTTGGACATTTTACCATTTAGAGCCTAAAAATTAAAACAAAACAATCGTCCCTCTTTCTCTACTTCGCACATTTCTCTTTTTCCTACGCATTGCTCTCTCTCTCTCCCTCCGGTTTCCCTATCTCTATCTATGATTTATGTCTCTCTTTCGCAAGTCTTTCTCTTTCTCTGTGCTGGTGTATCTCTCTATTGTACAGTCTCTTTCTCACACAGTGTGTGTGTCTCTCTCGTAATGCATGTCTACCTCTTTATCTGAAATTGAGTTTCAATGTTGGAAATATATCTGTGGTAAATAGGGTTTAAAAAATTTTAGGTTGCCGCATTTATTATCAATTGTAAGATCTGATATTCTTACAATCATTTAGGGCTTTTGATGTTTTCCGTATATGCTTATTAACATTTTGAGCATATGTGAACACATGAGTTTTGGTCGCTATTTCTTAACTTTTTCTACGTGTTTCTTAACCCTCAATTTCTTAACTTTTTCGAGTGTTACTATGTTGAACTCTTTCTTATCCGTTTCTTAACAAATTGTTAACTTAGAAATATATTTGTGGTAAATAGGGTTACAATTTTATAATAGAAATTAGGGGAAAATATAATTCTGGTAAATAGAGTTTCAATTTCGGGCTGCGTTTATTATCAAATTGATTTTCTTACAATTATTTATGGTATTTTGGAACTAAAATTAGGGATTTTGGAAATATATTTCCTTGTAAATAGGATTTCAATTTGGGTTGCGTTTATTATCAAACTGATATTCTTATAATCATTTAAGGTTTCAATTTTGGAACTAAAATTAGGAATTTTGGAAATATATTTATGGTAAATAGGATTTCAATTTGGCTGTGTTTATTATCAAATTGATATTTTTACAATCATGTAGGATTTCTTAACTCTTTCTTATCTGTTTTTTAAAAAATTATTAGTTTCTAAACTCTTTCTTTCTTAACTCTCTCGTAACTATTTTTCATAACTTGAAAATATATTTATGTTAATAGGGTTTCAAATTGTTAGTTTATGAATAGTGTCTTGATTGTTTCTTAGCAGTTTTTTAACCAATTTAGTACTTTTCTTCATTATTTATTTACTGTTATTAATAGTTTTTCTTAAATATTTATTAACATTGATGAGAGAATCACAATCAGTCATCTATTTCATACTTGACACCTATTTGTTATAATGCAATTGGTGTTTGCATTATTTTTATGTAAATTGGATAGCACCAAAACTCTTGTCTTTTCAAAATATTGTGTCCACATCTTTCGCTCTAAAATAACTGACGTAATGGAGTATATATATATTGTATTTAGAAATTCTTTATATAAAAAAATTTAGAACTTACAATTGTCAATATTTTTCTAAATTTTTTTGTTGTTTTAGACGACAACATGTTTATCAAAAGTATCCACACAAGATTCAAAAGTAAAATGACAGCCAACAAATAATAGTTTTCAGCTTTCTAAGTAGACATAAACTTTTACTTGGTGACAATTGAGTCCTGTACTCTCGAAGTTGCTTATATATATCACTTAAGTCCATGTTTTCTACACCGAAAAAAATAGACAAAAAATCGAATTCTCATTGAAAACCACATAGTGGGATAATATTCATGTCTTTTAGAGCAGAGATATCCTTTATTATAATCAATTGGTAAATATATAGGTAAATCGTATTCTAAAATATAAAAAATATTATATTCTAAAATATGGAAAATATTTTATTATTATTGCTAAAGTGCAGTTGGCCTACTTAAGTAACTCAGTGTTTTATACGAGGGAAATGGAATCAAAAAATGATTTGGAGTTTTCGCAACGTTAATCTATACAATACCAAATACGAGCGAGATCTTCAAGAAGAAAAGATATTTCTCGAATAAGCCAACGAGATCCATGATAGAAAAAATGAATATATAGGCTTTTTCTCAGTCTATCTTTATTCATCCCTCGATATGCATCCTTTAGTTTCACAGCTCTTTCGCACCGTTTTGAAGAAAAACGGTAGTTCATAGTCAACATTTAGAATGAGCTAATATTCATCTGCGATACTATCTAACCACTAGACTATTTTTCATCTTCATATACATAATTATTTTTTCATTTCAAATAATTTTAACATAACAGAGATGGATGCATGTTTAAAATGGAAACAAATATATCATGAGTTTGAAGAGCTGCAATCCAAAGGTCGAGCTTGACTACTCGAAAATCTTATAAAGTCAGAGCCTATTTCAAGCTCGAACTCTTTTCCTTATGAAATAAAAAAAAAAAAAGCCTGATAAGTGAAAAAAATTCATCAAATAGAGCCCGTGCAACTTGGTTCATTGCCAACTCACAATCATCGAGGATAAAAACGTGGGTGATATTTGTTACGAATAGAAAACCATGGGTCATATTGACAATAACTAGAGAATTGAGGACTCTGCTAGTATTTACAATTACAGAACTATTGCGATTGGCCTTTTTCTGCCGTCCGAACCCCAAACCAAGAACTAATTATTGGTTAACTACACTAATTAGTCTCATAGTTTCAACTGAAACATCATTTGGTCCTCACTGTTTAAATTATGACATAATAGACTAAAATTGAGTATAGATTAAGGCAAAATATTACGATTTCGGAAAATCAGTTTGGATTTATACTTGAGAGATCGACTACAGAAGTAATTTATTTATCGCGATAACTTATGGAGAGATATAAAGCGGGAAAGAAATACTTACATATGATTTTTATCAATTTGGAAAAGGCTTATGATAGAGTTTCGATAAAGATATTTTTGTGGGTTTTGATAAAAAAATTAGTTCTCTTTAAATATTTAAGTATTATAAATGATATGTATGATGGTGCAGTTACCAATGTCAAAACATGTAATGCCTTATCGTCCAGTTTTTCTATTACAATAGGGTTGAATCAATACTCAACACTAAGCTCTTTCTTATTCGCAATAGTAATGAACGAGCCGATAAGATACATTTAAAACGAAGTGTCGTGATGCATATAATTTGTTGATGATATAGTTTTGATTGATGAGAGTATAATGGGCATAAATGACAAATTGGAATTGTACAGATATACTTTAGAATCTCACGGTTTTAAATTCAATAGGTCGAAGATTGAATACATGGAGTGTTGTTTCAATTGACGATGTATAGTAGATTCTATCGGGGTTAATTTAGCTGGGGAAGTGGTACCAAAGACTGATCATTTTAAATATTTAAGATCAATTATTTAAAGTAATAGTGGGATAGAAAGAGATGTCAATCACACAACTCAAGCATGATAGATAAAGTGCAGAAGTGCATCCGAAGTTTTATGTGACCGTAATATGCTTCTACGGTTGAAAAGAAAATTTTATAAGACAGCAGTACGAACAACTTTATTGTATAGAAGTGAGTGTTGTATTACTAAAAAATAAGATAAATACAAGGTGAGTGTATTAGAGATGCGTATGTTGAGGTGTATATTTGGAAAGACTAGATAATATAGGATTAGAAATTAAGAGATTCGAATTAGGTTAGGAGCCGTACCAATTGAAAATCAGATGAGATAAAGCCGTTTAAAATGATGTGGACATATAATAAGGAGAGATATAAGTACAACAATTAGAAAATGCGAGAATATTGGAGTGAGAACGAACAAAAAATATAGATATAAACCTCTAACTATATTAATACAAATGTTACAAAAAAAACATGCGTATTACAATATTGGATTAGCAAATGGCTTTCGATAGAAATAAGTGGTATCGAAAAATTAATGTTAATGATCCGATGTGATGCCTTATTTTGTTTCATTTAGCCTATTTCAATTTATTGAAATTTTCATGATTTAGATGATGATGAATAAACTAAAATTTTGAACAAGTGATAGATTTGGTCGCTAGAGCTTAAATTCATAATTACAACAAATAGAAGATAATATCAAGATAAATCCCATAAAAATAGCAGTGTAGCTCTAAATTAATCACTTATAGGTCACTTTAGAGGGAGTTTCTACTAGTCAAGGATAAAAAAATAAAAAATTCGACGGGTTGATTCTTACTCAATGGCATACCTATATTTTCCACACTTTTCTCTATCAATAAAGATCAGAGACAGAGTTGTAGTCCCTCGACCTAATTTGAATTNNGAGACGAACTGATGACCAACTGGGAGTAGAAACATAAAGAGAAAGACAGATATTTTATATCATCTGAAATTACTCTAAGTTTATAATAAAGACCAATTGCACACCATCTCAAAATTTGGGGACTATGAATAATTCAATCGAAACAATGGCACCAAATAGAACTTGAAATGAAACTATGGGTACCCATAGTGTAACTAATCCTTATTTAATCCCTTCTCCCCCTACCAATTACCGCCATTTCTCCTCATTTTCATCTTCTCCTCAAACTCAGAGAGAGAGAGAGAGAAGTATATATATATAATATACATATACATATATATGTAATTGAGGAGCTAATAATATGAAGAAGAGGTATAGGAATGGAGAGATATGGGACTTTGAGCATGAAATGGGGGTGGCCGCGAGCAGGGAGGTGATACTAGGGCTAGACGGGGGCACCAACTCCACCGTCTGCGTGTGTATGCCGCTCCTCCCATTCTCCGAACCCCTCCCCGAGACCATCCCGGTCCTCGCCCGCGCCGTCGCCGGCTGCTCCAACCACAACAGTGTCGGAGGTTGTGTATCTACACTTCCCATTATCTCTGTTTTAATCTCTTTTTTGGGTTTTTTATTTTCATGTGTAAATTGGGGACTAAGAGTTTGCTAGGGGCTATTTTTAGTGTAAAATTAATTTTTAGGGTAAATATTTCATTGTGCAACTTTAGTCCTCATGAATTTTTTTTTTTACGACTTTTATCCCCTAGAGCGTTCACATCAGTCTTTTTAAAGGTTTTTTTTTAAAAACTTTTTAAATGAGAAATTAAGAATAGAAATCTCTCTTATCAGTGTCTATATTTCCAAAAAAAAAAATCTAAAAATGTTATTCAAAATTTATGTATTAAAAAATATATATTTTTTTGAACCAAAATAAAATAAATAAACCAATATATTGAAAAAATATTTTCAAAAAGTCTGGTGTGACTCATTTTTATTTTGTATGAGAAATGAGTTTTAAGAAAGTAAGATTTAGAAATAAAATGAAAAATGTTAGTTTGAACTCTGTTACAAATTTTCATAATTTGTAGCTCACTAAAAGATGTTATACAATGTTTAACACCTCTTATATCCTAATTCTGGGTCCCGTCCTGGAGGTGGACAAGGGTTGAGAAGCTCGAACTCAACTAGTTAAATTCTAGACTCGTGAATTTTATCAGCTCGGGCTTGAGTCAGTGCTCGCTTCCATTTCGAGCTCAAACTTGAATAAAGCTACTCGGTGCGAAAACTCCCCGAGCAGCTTCATTTCAATTTAACTAAAGTATTTTAATGATTAATTTTGTTTGGTTGTATACATATACCTTGAATAGGCATTTTAGCAAGTAAATAATCATAAAAAATAAAAAATAAAAAAATTCCACCTGAATCACAAGTAAAATTTTAGACTTGAAAACCAGTGAACATCTTGATTACTATTATTGATATATTTTTATGAATTTACTATGTATCTATATATATCTGTATTAAACAAATTCTTTATGTTCAAATGAATGACATAATGTTCAGAATAAATTTTCAGCCGAGTTTGAGTCGAGCTCGAGCCTAAACAATTTTTTTCAGGTCGAATCAAGCTCAACTTCTGAGCTTGAATTTGATTAAAAGTTAATTAGCTCGAGTAACTCAAATACTCGGCTTGACGCAACTCGAAATCACCACTACTTGCAGGCTAGAAATAAAAATTTTGAGATTTTTCAGGACATATTTGGCATGCTTTTATGTACCGGGATCGGATGATGAGATGTGGGCACAAAAAATTTAATTTAGGGGGGTGTAATATGCGTGTCTTGTAAGAGGTCAGAATTTCTCAGAGTGGTGTAGTCTTTATAGAATTTATACAATTCTGGCAGTGGCGTATCGCCATGCCTCTTTATTCGCAACTAAGTCGATGGCATGAAGGAATTGATCACATGTATTTGTACATACAGACATCTACATGAGGGTATTAGAAAGTTTATTAAACTTGGGTGGTGGGAACTGTTGATTATATGTCAATTCTTGCAAAAATAATAAGCCCGAATGGTACCGTGCGTCACTTACCCCCTATCTAGAATAGTTACATCTAACTTTTATTATATCATTGCTTTGTCGAGGTCTCTCCTTGTCTTTCTTAGACTCCTGATTTGTAGAGTCTTGACAAACTGAGAAACTAGAGCTATTTCAAAAGCATTAAGCATCCTTTCTCATTTAAGTATCCTCCAAATGGAAGAGAGAGAGATCATATAGTTCATATATATATATATATGTATATATGGATGGCCAAGTGTACAAAGCTCTTGTATTGCGGGATATGGATAGGTCTGATATATGTAACATTACCCTTGTTTCTAGAAAAATTATACGAATTGGCTCTGAAAGCTGGAAATGAACCGATGATTATTATGTTTCATTGTGCATCTTTTAAGTAAGTTGCTTTGCTTTTATCATATTGAAAATAGCTAGTAAAAATGCATTTTTCTACGACTGTGCAGAAGCTGCTGCAATGGAGACACTCCAACAAGTTATGGCCGAAGTTCTTTCAAAGTCAGGGTCGAACCGTTCTGCAGTTAGAGCTGTCTGTTTAGCAATATCCGGTGTTAACCATCAGTCCGATCAACAAAGAATATTGACTTGGTTAAGGTTAGCTCATCTCTTCGACATTTGCTATTGTACTATACGGTGTTTACTTATCTCGTCAACAAAGATACAACTGTACCGACAGTTAACACCTTCTTTGTTCTTAGCATAATCTAAGATTCAATCAAGAAAGTGATACGTATTGTTATATTAACTTTTAAAATTTTTGGGGGCAGATTATAGGCCAGTCTAAGGGCCAGATTGGTATGACTGTTTGTTACCTGCTTTTATTTTTATTATTGGAAACTACAACTTGAGATATTTTATAAATGTTAAAACACATGCTTTTCATAATCTGTTTCTGCTTTTCTATGGTTGCTTTTAGAAGTTGTCTTAGGAATGTTTTGAAAAGTTGCTTTTATTTTTTCTTGCATTAATTACCTAAATAATCTCGATTATATTTATTATCTTCCCCCATAAATACCTACTTTACAATATAAAGCATTACTTTTTCAAACACCACACTGTATATAAAAGCAACTTGAACAATATATTTATCAAACACTAGAATTAAAAGCGTTTTTAGAATTGATTTTTTAAAGCTTCTTTGAAAAGTGGATTTTGAAAAGCACCAACATTCTGAAACTAAGCCTAAGTGCCATAGCTGTGTCATCTTCAGAAACTTCTACATTTCTAGAATTTTATATCGGTGATTAATAGGGCCTAAGAATAATTTTTCTAATAGGAGGAAAATTTAAAAGGTCTAGGGAGTTGATAATTAATATAATTGTAAAAAAACCATTACATTAAGCCACAAAATACGAGGCAGGTATTTATATAAATGAGAACTGTTAATTGTGTGCCACCATCTGATTTCAAATCTTAAGTTGTTCGGGAGATTATGTTGTATATTGTTATCAACAAGAACCCAGGGCATATCCCGTCAACTCAAAACTTAAATTATGGGTTAATACTTCTTAAGGGGGAAAAAAGGATGTGTTGGCTCTGACCACTGATTAATCACAAAAGGCACTAAGTATTAATACTCTGCAGACTATTTTTCTTTGTACATGTACTCATCATTTTTTAGTGTCCTGACTTTAAGCATTCCTGATGCAGGAAAGGGTTTACAGAAAATAATTGAAAAAGGACAGGTTTGGATTGTTTTTCGCATCAATTGCTTGCTTTTTTGTTTCCTTTCCACTTTCTACTGTGCGTGCAGGTCCTGAAGTTAATGCTTCCTATCCTCTAATACAGTCTCTTTGGTAAATGAAGGTGCCGGTAGCAGCAGTAGTTGTTATGGCTTGCAATCGTGCTGATTATCTAGAAAGGACTATTAAGTCTATCCTGAAGTACAGACTTTTGTTCTTGAACTTTGTCTGTTATGTCTAATATGGTTGTGTATACTTCAGCCTACTCACTTTTGCCCTATGCTTAATTATTTTCCAGATATCTAAGTCCTGTTGCATCGAAATATCCCCTTTTTGTATCCCAGGTATCCACATTCTTGTTTGTATTTTAAAACTAATTTTGACACTAAGTGTGACTCAACGATTTTTCAAAGCAAAAATTTGGAAACTGAAAATTATCATTGTGTTCCATCTTGTACGTAAGAAATATTTCCTCTGTCCACAAATAATTAGCCACATTTTTAAATTGTGATATTAAAAAATAATTGGACATTTCCATTTTTGTAAATATGCAATCATTACAAAATGAAGTGAATTACCATTATTACCCCTTCCTGCTTATTAGGGTAAAGTCAACTCAAAAATAATAGGGGCAATCTTGGTTATTTGTCCTCAATTCAAAATTTAAATTTGAAATTGCCTAAAACTATGTGCTAAGTTAAACCATCCGATTGTTGTTGGAGGGAGGGAGTATAATTTTCCCCATCCTTGCATCATACATGGTGTGAATGTTTTGAATGCAAGTCTTATTCTTCTGACAAGAATACAGAGACATAATAGATAATTCTCTCAATTCTTTTAGGATGGAGAAAATCCTGAGGTCAGAAGCAAGGCTTTGAGTTACAGTCAACTGACATACATGCAAGTAAGTTATATTCTTTCTCTAGCATGCCATACTGATACTAAGAAGGATTGTTAAGATTATCCGTATGCAATGCTATTGTATGTCGAGTTATTGACTTGTAATGAAAGACGCCCAAGAGATACCTCTCTTAAACGCGAACTGGTTTTCCTGGTTCCGGACTACAAATGGTGTTCATATCTTTTCATTTGTTTGTTTATTTTTTACATTGACTGGAATGCATCATAATAATTCTGAAGATGTATGTGAAACTGTCTACAGATCTTTCAGAGGTCTGGAGTTTTATGGCTTCTGTGCTTATTCTGAATATATCCATTAAGATGAATGTGCAATAGCATTCCGAAATATGATTGGTTATTGAGTCTTAGCACATTCTTAATTTGGCTATCTTGATGACTAATTTCAGTTGGTTGCAGCACTTGGATTATGAACCAGTGCATGCAGAGAGGCCTGGAGAATTGATTGCATACTACAAGATTGCACGTAAGGATTTGCTATTTTACTTCAAATCTTCCAATTCCTACTTCTTCATTTTGAACCCTTGGCTAATGTTTGAGAATTTCAGGTCACTACAAGTGGGCTTTGGATCAATTGTTTTACAAACATAATTTTAATCGAGTTATCATTCTAGAAGGTGACTATAACTTCTTGTCAGTTATCTTTTTACATTCTCGCTTTCATTTACTTTGTTGTCTTTTCCCACTTTTTCCTGTTGGCCTTTCTGTGTTTGGGCTAAAATTTTTGAGGATCAAGTCAAAATCATTTTTATGACAGATGATATGGAAATTGCCCCTGATTTCTTTGACTACTTTGAAGCTACGTCCAAACTACTTGATAATGATAAGTGAGTTCTCTTCTGAAGTTGTGCTAATAGCTAAATTTTGTCAATTTGAAGTTCAAAACTAGAGCTTTGTGTCCTTCAATTCCCTCATTTGAACTAATTTAATAGGTCAATTATGGCTGTTTCTTCATGGAATGACAATGGACAAAGGCAATTTGTGAGTGATTCTTGTAAGTTCATTCGACACTTGTGCCATTACAGTGGTTGTATTCATTATATATAGCTGACTTTGAACATAGCCTATGTAGTCAATTTGTAATGACAAGATTTATGAGCATGTGAACCAGTCAGATATGCTTGGGATTTTGACTTAGTTACATGTTGATACCTTTTTATGCATTCCAATAGACTGATGAAAGCATTAATGGTGGCTTGTAAGCATATCATTTCATGTTCTTGTTATAGAGATGCTTATAGTATTACGGACTGGGAGTCATATCCTCTTGCGTGGTACTACATATACTTTGTCTTCTGCTCCTTGGTTGTCCTGTACCCTCAAAAATAAGCATTCCGTTCATTTTTTCTCTCAGCAGTGTGTAATGCTAGCCTGCTGGTACAACCTCTGCAGTTCTGCTGTACATTTATATTTCTAATTTTCTACAAGCTTAAGATATTACATATTAACTGCCCCCTTTCCTCAACCCTCGCCGCTAAAGAGAATTAAGGAAAGAAATTCAGTTGATTTAATTGAGAGTACTGGCAGCTACCTATTTATACTCTCAAGCTCTTCCCATAATGTTTTACCCATTACAATTTGCTATGATTTTGGGATTGGGAGGGAAAATGAAGGGAAAGAAAAGGAAGACTTTGTTAATTCTGGTTTACTTTAGCAGCGATACCAAAGGATTCAGAGGGGCCCAAATATTTTTAGCACTTTCCATTTCTCTTTGGAAACAGTAGGAAACCAAGGGAAGACCTAATTAAGAAAACATTTATCCCTCCCTCTCGCCTACATTATTGCACTATTAAGCTCCATTATGTTTCCATGAGCCTAAAATAACCTTAGTATATAACTGTTTCTGTTGGTTATATTTTTGTAATGTTTTTCAAGATCAATGAATTCATTTGACCAGTATCACGTTGTGTACAGAGGATTTGTTTCCATGGAAACCAATATATTGTTCCCTCACCTTTTCCATGAATCTTTGTAGATGCCCTATATCGTTCAGATTTTTTCCCTGGACTTGGTTGGATGCTGACTAAATCTACTTGGGATGAACTATCTCCGAAGTGGCCAAAAGCATATCCTTTTTGTTCTTCCTATTTTGTATGTGTGTGTAGTCTTTGCAAGCGCGCTCATGTGTGAATCTGTTTTGTCAATTAACATATCTCATTATGAAAGTTTCTTTAACGAGATGTTTCACTTACTGGGATGACTGGTTAAGGTTGAAAGAGAATCATGCAGGTCGACAGTTTATTCGTCCCGAAATTTGCAGAACATATAATTTTGGCGAGCATGTAAGTACAAATGTATCGTTGCAGTTGTGCATCAGTTTGAACGATTATTTCTTTTCTTGAAAACTAGACCATTCATCTTTGCAGTTGTGATTAAAATATGGTCTTTCTCTATAAATTACAAAATTATAGCCAAAGATACAGTTTTCCTTCTTATGTTTCTCAAGGCATGACTCAAATGGATTTCATTATTTTCATTGTATATCTGTCTTATATTTGTATATTTCGCACAAGAGAATGGACTAGATCACTGGATGCTTTTTTCTAATTTGTTGTGGTATTCGAGTTAAGATGAATTATGAGCTAGGATCACGACACGTCAAATTGAGTGCTGTATCCATTTTTGACGCCTATTAGATGAATGTACTTTTCAATCACTTCAAAATACACGTGGCTCACTCCACATGGTACACCTTCTAAAATATATTCTGGATGCTTCTAAATATATGTTAGACAACCACATGGCACATTCAATGGCGATATCTTTGTTCAAGTTGATCTTCTTGAGGTTGGACGATTTGATTTTGCGTAAGTACCAATATGAATTTTTAAGAGGTAGTATTATTGATTTTCGAAATTAGTATAAAATTATTTTGGTTGAGTTGAAGCTTTGAAGTAAAATTACTGTTCATTGTTTTTGGTAATGCTTTGTAGATGCTATTTTCAAAATAAATATCCTCAACCTTCTGTCCCTGCTCTTGACCCTTGCCATGCCTTCCTTTCAAATGCGGTGTGGATCTCCAATGCGTTTATTGGATCACCTTCATTGTGAGAGGGGACATGGAATGGGGCACAAAAAAGGTGTATAAGATCCGGGCTCCTATTTCCTCATGTATTATCTATGATTGCCGTGCTTTGGAAGGCTATTGATGGGTTATAGTTTTAGTTGTACTGATGTTGCCACATTTATGATGTGCTTCGGTGCAAAAAAGAGATTGGTCCTAACTTTACTGTTGGTATTATGTGCGTCCATGAAGGGAATATTATGTGTCCTAGCGGGGACGCTATTGGGAATGCCAACACTGAATGAAATGGATATAACCATTTTTCATTTGGCTCCTTCAGAAATGCAATTAGATTTCGAAGGAAATTATTCTGCATGTTTTATTTTTCATTTGACTAATCTTCTAAGCTTACTTTTCTTTGTTTGTCTTTGATTTGCTGACAGGGTTCGAGCTTGGGCCAGTTCTTCAAGCAATATCTTGAGCCAATTAAGCTGAATGATGTTCAGGCATGTGACTGTATTTTTGAAGTTCTCTTTGAAATATATATTCTGTGAATCCTTGTACATTTCTTGCACTCTTGATAATTTTCTACTGTTGGCAAAAGGTTGATTGGAAGTCAAGGGATTTGAGCTACTTGATGGAGGTATGGGCAATTGAAAGTAAACATCTAAGATGAAAGTAAACTCTCCCGCATTTTTATCCGAGTTCTTACGCCTCCCTCTCTTTTGTGATGATTTTTTTTCAGGATAAGTATGTTACGCACTTCGCCTCCATGGTGAAAAATGCAAAACAAATAAATGGAAATGACGCTGTCCTACAATCATACAATGTGGACGGAGACGTGCGTATCCATTACAGGGACCAACAAGATTTTGAAAGAATTGCACGTCAGTTTGGCATTTTTGAAGAGTGGAAGGTGGTTCTACTTTTAATGTCTTTTACATACCTAAACTTGTTGGTTTTGCATTTCCTTGATTTAATTAAGATTTTTTATTCTGGTTCCAAGTCCAGAGGCGACAAGGTGGTTACTCTGGTTCATAGTTACTGCATGCTCTCTCAATGATCATGGGTGCCTATTACCTGGTCTCTTTTTGAAGTTTGAACTTTCTTTAAAGATTGTAAATTCCTTACACCGGCTGTGGAATTGTCTTCTCCACAAGTAGAGGCTTTGGGATACATGACATGTGCATAAAGTTAGTTACACACATATGGGGATCACGTCCTATACACTTATGTCAATCATTCAAGACTGCTAGTGGGAAAAATACGTAACACCTGAGGCAATTTATACATTAAATCTCTGCATGCTAATTGTTTTTCCAATGGGCAAGATAATTGAAACTAACTTCTTCTGATGGTAGTTTGAGATGCGTGCCAATCGGCCTAAAGCCTTTCACCTAGATAAAAACTGTTTCAGAGAGAACATTTCTTACCCTACTATACATCCTGGTTATCAGTTTTTAAACAAGATCCTAAAGGATTCCCTTGAATATGTCACCCTTTTGATACATGATATTTTGTTTTATTAAATTCAGTTTTAAACTAAAGCAGGATTGGTAAGAAGATCAAACTTCTATAAATTGTCCCCATGCCTTGCTACTGTAAGAAAGCAAACAGTTTAAGATAATAGTGATTAGAAATATAAACGAATTTCATCAAACGGATGGACCATTGCTTATTGTTGCTTTGCCAATTCCAAGGGTAAAACTTTACGTACTCATGGTTATCCATGATGTGGCAGTGACTTATTGTGTAAAATAAGGCGATCAAATCATGACCCACAGTTCCAATGCAGAACCGTGACATTATTCTGTTCACTGATTATGTTGCTTATATACAAAAGGTCTCTGGAAGAATACCAATTTTTGAAATTCAAGTGTCGCCGCATCATTGTTTCTTCGTGTTTGTTATTCCAGGATGGTGTGCCAAGAGCAGCATATAAAGGAGTTGTAGTATTCCGTTACCAAACCTCAAGACGTGTATTTCTAGTCGGTCCAGAATCACTTCAACAGCTCGGAGTTGAAGTCGCACACTAACGACTTGTTAAGGTGTGATTTGCTACTATTTTCTCATTAGCCTTGCAATTTGTAAATCAAACATTCATGAAAACATCTACGTCTTTGACAGGTTTTCTTATCGCCGAATGACTTTCCAGAATCGAAGATGTACGCCTCAAAAGAATTTTTTTGTCCGGTCAGATGCGGAACCATTTCTGGCTTTGTTTTGAGTTGACATTTGCACAGTTATGCGTAATCAACACGAAGCACGACTAGATCGCTGTAATGAGGAATGGCATAAATCGTTTAGGGCCGCTATTGAACTTTTATGGTATTATTGACACACCTCTTACTGTGGTTTAAGATATAGATCGAGGATCTATATGTTTGCTTAACCAAATAATAGAAACATATTTGTAATTATTTGAAATCAAAGAAAATGATCATCATTAGTGAAACAACTCCCTTCACTGATCAAAAAGTTAAGAGTTATAAGCTCAATTTATGTTAATGATTTGCAGCTCGTGTTAGATCTATATTAATACCAAATTGGACACCTAAGAGAATAGTTTTTGTGAGACCGCCTCAATCGAGAAATGCATGCTATAGCATGTACTGTAGAGGATTGTGAGTCTTATTCAATGATTAGAAAATCGCTCTGCAACCTTTCTCGTGATCAAATTAAAGAGAGCACGTATGCATAATTCCAAAATACGTTGATATTACAATTTTATTATTTTCATCTTATAATTTTGATCTTAGTGGTGCACACAATTCCATTTCAAGTTAAAAAAAACAAAAAAAAAAAAAA